>JAFBJT010110243.1:22442-45536 GCA_016785325.1 Chascanopsetta lugubris
CTGCACGAGTCTCATGAGCGCACCCTCCTCATGAACACACGTGCTCATTCACACAGACCTCAGAGCCTCCACATAATGAGAATCTGGCTCTTCGGTGGCTTCCGCGGTACAATGGGGGATTTTCGGACGATCCCCGTCAATTAAAAAAAACAAAACAAACATGAATTCAGTTCTCCAGCCTGCCTTTGAGCCTAAACTCGGCTGAGTTCCATCCTTTCACAGATACTCACTGCGCCCTGACATATTTGCTGGGTGGAACAGCGGAGTGGGCAGGTTGGGGTTGAAGTGCCGTCCTGCCAAAGAGAATAGGTTCTTTGCAAATGCCTCCGAAATGAGACCGCGTCAGATCCCACAGATCCATTTAAAGTGACCTGGCAGTGCTCCGCCCGTTATGTTCTGCCCTTTAATTACAACAGGCTGCTGCTCTTGTACTGAGAGTTAAACATCAGATAATTGCACCACCTGTCATGTTTCAGCTGCGAAACCAAAGAATGATGTGAAAACTTCACTGTAGAATTGACTGATTAGAAAACCACATGGAAGAAAAGACAGACACATGTTGTCGTTCAGAATTGCCTATTGTGGACAAGGTGTTTTGTTTGAAATGACTTTTTTTGTCTCCAGCCCAAAGGGTGTCAAACATATATCGTATAAAGACAACAGAGAATGACAGAGATTCTATTTTTGATTTCAACATCCCACACACTAAATACGTTGTACCTTTGAAGATACACTGCGATCTCTTCAGTTGTAATGCACATGTGTAAATGATACTTGTACTTTTATTCAACCAAAACGATGGACGAGTTTTGGAGTAGCTGTTGTGATTCCGCTGCGTGGTCCGGCCCACTTGAGATCAAATAGGGCCGTGCGCCCGGCCCTCGAATCAAACCTGGAAATCAGAGTTTGACAGCCCTGCTCTCGCCGGTGGTCAGCTATTATAAGTGAAAACGTATGTACGACTTGCGCACTGGCTTCCCAGCTTTGGTTCCTGAATGCCTGTGGCGTCTTCGGTTCTCTGGCTCCGACACAGCGGCAACAACGCTCTCTCTATCTCTCACATGCATGCTGCCCCGTGTTGGAGCCCGGTTGCAGCTCAGTAGGTTGGGATAGTCATGGTCAGACCTCTGCTGGCTTTGCCTGCAGCAGCAGCAGCAGCAGTAGCAGCGGCAGCAGCAGCGGCGGCGGCTGAGCTCGGGTGTGTGTGAGGGAGAGAAAGCACAGCCAGCCACGATTGGTTATCGGCTGTCTTTATAGTCCTGATCATTTTCTCTTCTCTGTGGCGGCGCGCTCAAATTCGTTACAAGTATTTCGGAAAGTTCAGTCACACTCCTGACGTGGACATGCAATTAATTTGGTAACTTTGATATTTATGGAACTTGTCGCCTTCGCACCGTTGTGTCTTATAGCACACCTGGGACCCATCCCTGGGATATCTCCTTATTACATTTCACGATGTGCTAATGATTTCCTTTCACTGCAGACACCTTCCACTTCATTCGGTTGAACTGTTCAGGCGAGGCCTTCTCGCGCCTCTCTGCGCCGCAATACATCCATTTCATATGCAACGCAAGTGTGTGCAATATGTACGATACTGCTGCTGCTGCTGCTGCTGCTGCTGCTGCTGCTGCAGTGAAATCAATTGGATTTGACAGGATTTGTCAAGTCCACCAGAATTCCTCCTCTCCTCACATGCCCGTGGCCTCCGTGCAGGCGGGGGCAGACAATACATCTGAGGAGAAATATGCACCGCACATAAAGACATTCAGAACATGTTATCCTCCTCTTGGAGATATGCTGCACACATTGTGATGAGGGGTGCTCTCTCTCTCTCTCTCTCTCTCTCTCTCTCTCTCTCTCTCTCTCTCTCTTTTTGCAACCGGGAGGATAAGGCTACACTTTGTTTTTGTTTTTGTTTTTTTCTCTCCCTCTGGTGGGCTGCTATATAGTCAGGGTTATTTTGCTGGGGACACAATGTCGCTGACTCTGAGCCCCGAGAGCTCGTCTCAAAGACAAAGGCATGTGGGTGGTCGCTGTGGAGGTTGTGATGCCTATTCAAGATTGACAGCAGGGCCCGGCTCCTAGAACGCATTGAATACCCGGATTCCAAATTCTTACGATTACTGTGGAAACCATGCACACGTTGAGCTTGTCCTTTTCAAAGGTACAGTGTGTACAATTTGGTGACTTCACTACTGGTGAAGTTGCATGTTGTATCCATCACCTCGCCCTTCTGAGCATGCAGGAGAACCTATGGTGGCCCTCAGTTGTCATTAAAGCTCAAACGATGTTTAGTAAGTCCACTCTGGGCTGTTGTAAAAACATGGCGGCCCCCATAGGGTGGACCCGCTCCTGATGTCAATATACATTAAAGGGCTCATTTGAGGGTGATGTGAAAAGCAAGTCATAGATTGTGGTGATGGTACATTTGTTAAACTGTCTCTGTCATAGTTTTGTAATTCTATTTCATTAGATTGATTTGACTGGTCAGGCCCACTCCAGATCCGATTTGGCCCTGTGTGGCCACTGAACTAAAGGGAGTCTGACACCCCTGTTTCACACTGACCATCACTCGGGAGAAGTGGCATGAATTTACAGGAGTTGAATGGATATGAAATATCCCTGTAATCCAAAGGTTATTTGGTTTAGTCTCAAACTAATAGCATAATCCGTTCTCCAGGGACCAGGTGTGGACACGCAACATCTGGTCTGTCACTGTGGCTGAATCTCAGATGCAGACCAGGCCTTTGTAATACAGTTTTAAAGGTGCAGTGTGTACGATTTGGCTGAATCTATCACCTCACCCTCACCCTTCCGCGCATACTGGAGAGCCTATGGTAAACTTCAGCTGTCATTAAAACCAAAATGATGTTTAGTTTGTCGACTCTGGGCTAATGTAAAAAAAAAAAAAAGATGGCAGCCCCCATAGAGAGGACCCACTCCTCATGTAAATATACATTAAGGGGTTCATTTAGTGATTATAAATTCATGAACATGTCAGCATGCATGTAATATTACAGAAATCGTGCACACTGCACCTTTTTAAAGGGCAGTGAAATATAGAACCAGGACACATAGACGCTGAAGGGGTGTGTGATTTTTAGTGTGCAGCAGTGACCCACAACCTCTCTCCATTCCTCCCTTCACACCCCCCCCTCGCCCCCCTCCCCTTACAGAACCTTGTTGTGTTGGTCTGAACCACCAGCCCATCCTGACTATCACAAACACGCACCTCCTCCTCCTCCTCCTCTTCCTCCTCTGTGTACATCACATTCAACATTTCTCTCTCCTCTTCATCATCATCACCATCATCACCATCATCAGCATCTTCATCACTGATAAAGCAAGTCTGTGCGTCTCTGTAGTGTCTTAATGGTGATTGAAACGCAAGTCAAAGTGACATCACGCTGCTGCAGCGCTGCGGTCCACGAAAGGTGTCAGTCGTCTCGGGTGATGCCCAAGTGTCCGCTCGGCTCCGGGGCGAGACTCGCGCGTGTTCCGCGGGGCTCACGTTAGACGCAGGTGGGTTACGTGGAGTGGATCGGCGTGTCCTCCTCGTTCCCCGGGACACCAGCGCATGATCTCGGTCTCCATCATCCCTCCTCCTCCTCTTCCTCACCACCACCACCACCACCACCGCGTCGCTTCGGGCTGGAGGAGACCGAGCCATGTGTGTGTGAGCAGGCGCTGCGGGCACGGATGGTGCCGCTTGGAAGGAGCGCGCGCGCACTCATCGGCCCACGGGTGGGATTCCTTCAGGGGTGGGGGTGAGTTGTGACAACAAGCGGCCACGGTGACGGCAAACAACGGGCGTGTTCGGACCGGACGCACAGTTCTCGCGACCTTCGTGGGTTTTTTTTTCTTTTTTTTTTCTGACGGACTTCAAGGGAGGAAGGAAGGAAGGAAGGAAGGAGGGAGGGAAGGAGGCTGTTTTTCATCCCGGACAGCAACCTCCCCCTTTCTCCTCACACCATCAATCCACGGCGAGATCGGGCTTTTAATCCTGCGTGTTACAAACACTGTAGTCCACGCAGAGAGGGGGGGTAGAGAGAGAGAGAGAGAGGGAGAGGGAGTGAGAGGAGAGGGGGGGGAGAGAGATAGAGAGAAGGAGGGAGGAGGAGGGTGGGGGGACTTGGTACTGACGCGTTAACCCCCCTTTTCTGTGAACGCGGCTCTGGACGCGACCGCCACTCTCTCCCGGTACCGTGGATTTTTCGCGGTGGATTTTCGGCTTCACGCGCGCCGCCCGGTGAGCCCCACGGTCGGATCGCACAGGGATTTAAGGTGGGGTTTGATCCACGCGCAGGTGACTGGAGGAGGCAGAGGAGGAGGAGGAGGAGGAGGAGGTGGTGGAGCAAGAGGACGGAGACGGAGGAGGAGAGACCCCCGTGGACACTTCAGAGGCGGCAGACTGTCGCCTGGATTTTTCCGCAACAGCTGCCGCGTGACGCGTGTGGGTTTTTTTTTTTCTCCCCCTTCTGTTTTTGTTTCTTGAGCGCGTGAAATGTGGGAATAAAGAGATGAACTGAGGTCCAGCTGCTGAGGTTGGCCGTGTGCGTGGATCCCGAGGAAATCATGTGCCACGACATCGAACCTTCAGCGTCTCGGCTATTCGTCCCACTTTTGGTAAGTCCGAGAATGGAACCATAGACTTTGGCACCTCTCAGACATGCGTGGATGGGATGTGGCACTCTTGTGTGCACTGTATGATGGATCCATCTGTCTATCTCTCCATGTATCCATCTATCCATCTATCCTGCTCCACTCAGTCCTTCACCCCCCCCCCCCCCCCCCCCCCCCCCCCCCCCCCCCCCCCCCCCCACCCCCCCCACCACTCCACACACACACACACACACACACACATTGATAATGTGATGTGTGTCTGTGTGCTCAGGTTACTTGAGAGCCCCAGTCCCCTACATGGTGCATTTAGATATATATACTATATCAATAGTATCAGTGCCAATCCACAGTCTTTTAGGGCAGAGTCCAGTGCCCCAGTGCGCCCCCCCCTCCTAAAACAGCCCCGTCATTCCAAAGGGGATGCTGTGCTGTGGCCCCTGTGGATGTGGTTTGAAACTGTGACACATGAGCGTTGAATTCCCAGAGAGTGGGGCTGCGTGTGGAAATGGTCCGGGCGTGTCTGCATCAGCACGACGCATGCAGAGAGAGAGAGAGATGGAGAGAGAGAGGGAGAGAGAGAGATGGAGAGAGAGACTCAAGACTTTTCATAAATTGGCAGAGGCAGAGAGATCCTCCTCCCATCAGGGCCGAGTGATTGCTGAAAGAGTGGACAGCTCCACAGTGGAGCCACAGAGGCAGTGGATCATGAGGAAAACAACTGGCTGATGCCCTGATGTGATTTGCAATGCACACAGCCAGATGATTGTAAGTGAGGCAAGGGGCCTCAGCAGGATGTGTGTTTGTGTGTGTGTGTGTGTGTGTGTGTGTGTGTGTGTGTGTGTGTGTGTGTGTGTGTGTGTGTGTGTGCGTGCGTGCGTGTGCGTGCGTGTGTGTGTGTGTGTGTGTGTTGATGATGAAGAAGAGGGAGGAACATGCACCCGTTGTTGACGATGAGCTTGTTTGGAGATGACAAGGAGATTTTAAAGCAGCTCCGACTCAGCACCGTAACGACCTCACGGGCGCTGTGAGTGAGTGAGTAAATGCTGGCGATTACCATTACAGCTGGGATTTATTTATTTTTTCGCCCGCCTCATCATTTTCCAGTGACTCAATAAGCCCCGCCTCCTCAGGTGCAACTCAGCATTTGTGGGAAGTTTGTTACACTCCGGCTTTCTCGAATTCCGACTGCACGGGCAGAGGCGGAGCCCGCGATGTGGGTGACTGGCCCCTGGACAACGCCGTTCATCACTCTGGAGGACACAGGCAACAAAACATGGGAGAAGCGAGTGTCCGGGGGATGGCTGCTCCGGACGCTGCCAGCTTGTAAATCTATGAAATTGAGGAGGGGTCAGATGTCAATACACTTCCGCAAAAGTCAAGTGAACATCCCTCATACAGCTCCACTTTATCCACATAATACCATCCAAGACATCCCCCCCTGGGGCATGGGGGGGGGGGGGATGCAGGCACTGGCCAGCTGTGTTGCAGCGAGAGCCGCTGCAGCCTGCGTCGCCTTTGGGAGACGCTGACTAGCAGATGTATCTTTTGTGTGCACCCTTCTTAGTGAGCCTCGGGACTCTGTATGTTCCTACATGGCAGAGCACCACCTCTTCACAGCTGTCGACTGGAATTACGCAGCCGGATGAGAAACGAAAGTTGTCACTTGGTCTCGGCATTGTTCCATCCCCTGACAGATGGCTCGGAATGTCTACGAGCGATGGAAACATACTGTAAACATCAGAAAGGGTCTTTGTGCCTTTTAAAACCATAACAAAGGGCCGCGGCTACGTGGCTCTGCGTTATTGTTGGGTGTGGAAATAAAGGCTGAAGCCTGTGTTTTGGACTGAATGGGGCAAATTGAAAGCTCGGCGTTGCGTGGGGTTTTTAAAGCCGGCGACTTGAAATGACTCCCCCCCTAAAAAACAGAGGTTAATGAGGTTCCTTCTTAGGAGGGTTGATACTCTTGAGCCTTATTGGATTGGTAATTTGAATGAGCCGTGCGTGCGGCGGGGCCCTCCTCCGTATTCAGATGTCTCTCTTTACTAGCTTTGTGTGGCACCGCGTCAGTGGCGGGTTGCACAATGTTGCAGAAGCTCAGAGCGCTGGCTTGTCATGTGCGCGCCTAATGAAATCAGGCAGGATGGTCATTATCATGCATTATTGCCAACACTGCTATGTTTAGCGGCGCGCGTTGCAGGCGGGGAAGGACTGCCGAGCAAATTCATATCTCAGCAGGTAATGCTCTAAAAGAAAGTGACAGAGTGAAAGAGTGTGACATTGTGTGTGTGGAGTGCTTTTCCCCCTTCCTGCTCTCTAGGTTGCCATATATGGTCCGTGGGGTGAGATTAATGGGGTCTCTGTGCCCTGCCGTTCTGTTGCATTGTATTACAGCAGCTGCTCATGTTGCTGGTGTCATGTGTTGGTATTATGATATCGGCGCCCATAGAGGGTTATCAGCCTTTGTTGGAATGAGAGAATAACAGCAAGTATTGATCCCGTGTTTGGAGATGATAAAAAGAACAACAACAAAAAAAACAGGAGAATGTGTGGAGCTGTTTTCACTGTCTGCCCAAGACCTATGAAAGAAGCCTTTACAGAGAGTCACGGCCACTGTTTGATATTTGCAAAACACATTTCCTGGAAGTGTGACAGTTCAGTCAAGGCTATGCAAAGAATGTCAGAATGTAAAAAAAAAGTGATTTATACGGACTTCCTTCTGTCTTTATTCTCTTGGAGGGCATTTTTTCATCATCTCACGCTCTGATTTCTGATTTTCCCTCCAAAATCTGCGCTCTCTGGCAAATAGCCTCTGCTGAAGTGTTGATGTTATCTGCCATGGCTCAAAACTGTCTGCACACAGATTGAGTGCTGCAGCATGAATGTCCCTTGCTCCAGTTGGAGTTCCTCTTCTCCCCATTGTCACCAGGCTGAGACAATTCCTCGAGCAGATTGTTGGTCAGTGACCCTGTTAAGAAATCACTCAGCATCAGAATGTCAGGTGCGGTGTTGACTAATGACCTTGTTGCTGTGTTACAGTGGGTGGTGTTTGGTTTACTTATCACAGCAGCCCCAAGAGGTGGGAACATCTGCAGCGGCTCAAAGGCGGATAGGGAGGGATCTCAAAGAAAGAAAACCTGCTGGAATATAAATGAGAAATAAACAGCACATACCTGTGCGATTTCATACTTGACCCAATAATGAAGAGAAGGTGGTAATTTTTATTTTGACTTTTAAAATTTAACTTCATTTGGGAATAAACAACAAAGGAATATGATGCAAACCATGATGGACTTGAAATGAAAGATTTCAGTGATGCAAAAAATGAAAAAGAGAATAAAAACTCGACCCCCGGTACCATTGTGGAAGTGCGCACTCAGAAAAGAGCCATTAAGGAGGGGGAAATAAGTGGCGCCTCTAATTACGCTGTTATCAGTCCACAGGATGAGATGGATGTTTCTCCCACGGCAAGTCAAGTTGTTTAGTGCTCAACTTGAAGAAATGGCATAATTACCAATTCGCCCAAAAGATCAAAAGAGTAGCCACCAAGAGTGCTGAAGCAATTAAATCAGCTCTACCCTTGGTCGTTGTCTGAGGGTGCTGAGGAGCAAAGTGACAGAGAAATGGCAGCGGTGCACAAAAAGCACAAGAGGAAACACAGGTAAAGAACACACGGAGCTTCAGAGGCATAAAACACTCCCCACTATTCAACTTTCCTGCGTCATGAATCTCATAAGGAGCTGAAATATCACCCCAAAAGGTTAGTGCGGTGGTCGTAAACGGAACTATGTGGTATTTGACTGCGTGATGTATAGATAAGCCTGTTTAAAGGTGCAGTGCGTACGATTTGGTGACATCTACTGGTGAGGTTGCATAATTGCATCCATCACCTGACCCCTCCCATTCGAGCATGCTGGATAACTTGTGGTTGCCCTCGGTTGTCATTTTAACTCAAAAGATGTTTTGCACGTCCACTCTGGGCTACTGTAGAAACATGGTGGCCCCCATAGAATGGAAATATACAATAATAGGCTTATTTTAGGGTTATGTAAAGATGAAGTCATACATTAAGGTAATTCAACATTTTTAGAAAAGTGTCTAATTGTGTCTAATTGTTTTGTAGTTCCCTTTCCATAGATGGAAGAGGCAAAAATCGACCAAAATTGTACATACCGCACCTTAAAATGATTCCACTGTTTACTCAGACAGTGGTGCAAGACTCAGAAGATGTATTTTCGTGGGTCACAGTGTGTCCTCATGAGGGTTGAGGCTCTGAAAGCAGTAATTGGCTCAGACTGTGAGAAACCCGGAGTAGAATGAGCACAAAGACATGCATGTGAGGAGGGTTTTCAATTTAATTATACTCATTCAAAGGTGAATGTGACTTTATTAGTCTAGACTCCATAGACTCTGCCTTTAGTCTGCGTCGGTGCATACATGGACAGGCTGCTGTCCCCTTATGACCGGGCACAGGTTTGAAAAACAGATGAGTGTTTTGCGGTATTTTCCAGTGTCATCGGAAATATGACACAACACAAATAACAACAACAGCACCACAACAACAAAATAGCGCAAACAGTGCAATGATGCAATGGGCAATGAAATACAGGGGGAAAGTGTACGGAAGAAATATGCAATGCATGTACAATGTGCGTTCAATCGGTTTGTCCGAGTTTGAACGACAATCAGATACTCCGGCTAACATTTGTTTGCAAATGTCCTGCATGTCGATTTGCAAATGACACAAAAACAACATGTAAAAGAGCCTCAACCAGAGGAGATGGACTTCATCATGTTTTTTGCACTCGCTTGTGTTTTTGCACTCGCATTCACATTCTAGCCCCTTGGAAATGACTGCACGGTTCCTTTTCATCCCGGAGGCTTGTGTCACCCCCTCGCATCTGAGCAGCACATCTGAAACAAGGGGAACTGTCGTTCACTGTCGCAGAGTGTGGACGTGCGCCCGTTAACCACGACTAAGGTGCTGTTTGCGTCTCACCGTCATGAAACAGATGAGCTCAAAGAAGAACGGGTGCTCGGGAAATGTCCGTGATGAGTGCCTCATGCAAAGCAGAGCGAGAGAGTGTGACCAGACTGCTTTAGGGAACCCGGCCATGGAGAGTTCTTTTCACATAAAGATCTATACATGGGGTCAGGGAGTTAATTCTTTGGGGGATTCTGTGCACCCACCTGAGGCCGATGTTGAGCAGCCAGCACAGTTCAAACATTCCCTTATTCTGCTTATTCGGAGCAGCCACTGTCCTCCAACACACATTAAATTGGAAAAGATGTCACCTGCTGTAGCGCATATGGCTGTTAAACTGCAGAGGAGCGTCACATTTTATACCCAGGAGGCCCGATGCAGCGCGCGGCGCCCGACAGTCGGCCCGCTCCCTCCTTCGACTCGGATGAGAAAACCATTGGTGGCATCTGTCTCCCACAAGAACCACTGTTGTGCTTGTCACGCTGCCACCGAGGCCGCCTGAAAGCGTTGATCCTGACACGGCGTGTCAGAGCCTTTACATGGTCATTTAAATAAAGTGATATGATACCGTTATGTAAAGGAGGAGGAACCGTCGCCTGGATGTGGCACGGTGCAAAAAAAACAAAACAAAAAAAAGACAAAGAAAGAGGCTAAACGCCCACTGATGTCCTCCACTGCAGTATCTGGTCTTCTCCTGTTTACCTGAAGGTGACATTGATTTAGATCATGCTTTCAGTTGCTGCATCTGGTCATATTGATCAATATCTTCCAGGAGTACAGCATTTCCCCTGTGCTCTCGGGCGAGAGCCAATTAAGAGCGCTGCAGTACATGCTCTCATCCAAACACTACCTTCCCCACCGTCCCATTAAATAATGCATAAGAACAATACGATTATTACCGGGGCTCTATTTCTTGCCTGAACTCGGAGGCTCTGGACAGAATGTGGAGCGTTTGATGCACTGCTCGGTCTTGACGGAGACATTAGCGGGAGGATAATGCCGTCGTGATGTACGCCCACTGAGCATGCCACTGCGATGAGAGATCACTCTGTCCTTACTTATTGATTTGTTTGTCGGAGAGTCGTATGGCACGCTCTTCATCAGACCGCACCGGCCTCATTGGAAATGTTTAACTCCTCTGGTCTATTAAAGTCTCGGAGCTCGGAGAAGCATTAACTTTTCTAGCGAAGCAAACTGTTAAGAGGCTCGGCCTTCACATTCTCTCGTCTGTATGTCTGGCTTTAAAAGCGAGGCATGCATTCAGCTGCACCGCAGCGCTCCACCAAGGAGTCTGCATGGGAACATAACCTCTTATCACTATCGGTATTTTTATCCGCTTTTATTTTGATAGTCTGTCTGTGCACGTTGTTCCGAGGCGGCTGAAGGTAGAGGATACCTTCGCAGTCGGACGTTGTGCAGCCACATTCCTTTGTTTGTTTAATGTAAGACAGATGAGTCACAAAGTGTTTCTGTGCTTTCTTTTTCCACACACATATCTTAAAACTTCGTCAGAGAGAGTGTTGCATTCTGGGAGATTCTGTTCTCTGTCAAACAGAAGTGTGGGAAACCAACTCTTCTGTACTCGATGAAATCTCCTCCGTTTCCTTCATGTCCGTGAGGAGAATATCACCGATGCATCATGGGCTGCCGGTGCAGGCCTGCAGATTATCTATACATCTGGCAGAGATCCATGAATTAAGATCCACTCAGCTGCTGGCATGTTATTTGATTTTTATCTACAAGACTCGCAAACTAATAATTTACTGCCGTGGGCTATTTTCAAACAATATCAGCCTATCGCGAATTTGTCCGGGGGCGTGATGTGTGGATGATTACCATTTACATCTTTAGGCATGATGGAGGCTCTGCAGCTCCGCACGCTCGGTAACAGTGGGAGAATTCTTCTCGGAAAAGATTCAAGGTGTTGTTTCTGCAGCATCAGTACCATAATAATCAGTGGCTGTAATGCATGTGGCGTGTTTTATTTGCAGGGAACCGTGTGCTTGGTAAGCATGATCTGAAACAATGCATGCGCAATCATGTCCCCTTGCATAACAAGCAAATGAGGTAATAGACAACCAAACTGCTTTTGCAGTGTGACCTATTTCTTTGGCTTCACTTTCCTTGAAGTAAGCAAGATAACACATTGATCAGCACATTATGGCTCATGCATGAGCAGAAGGTCACTTAAGCAGGCTGGATTTCATGCTGACACAGAGGGTTCGGTCTGTGGCTCGGATGGAAAACGATTGCACACATCAACATCTCATCGGTGATCGAAAAGCTTGATTACCTGAATTGCTGCAGATGTGCTGTTTACAGCTGTAGAGTTGTTGTTATGACGATAATACTTCAGTTTTCCAGTTCCATCGGAGGCGCTTCTCTGGTCCACAGTTCAATCCATCAGGAAAGGGACCCGTCCATATGCCAAATCACTCAAGTGTGCAGGTGGCGGTTGGCTTTGAGATCACACAGCAGGAGCTGCAGCGAGAGACAAACATTCAATTCTGGTTGATATGTAAAGTCTTGTTTCTCCCGGCCGGCGTTTGCACTGCTGCTCAGCGACTCTCAGGATGACTTGCTGCTCAGCAGACCGTCTAAATCCCGCAGAACCTGAAATTTTCATGTGTTGCATGTATTCAGTACTTGACCAGGCGCATAGTGGTGCATAGATTAGCATATTTTAATTTACATGATTATTGCCATAGCTTCATCTCAGGGTAAGTCAGCGCACATTTCGAGTCCTTTCACGGACGTCCACCTCTACTGTCAGGTGCCAGTCGCCTCTGCTGTGTGTCAGACTCTTATGGGACTTCTATTTTCAGGCCTTTCATTGTGGCATATCTCAGCTCATACACGGCCTAACGATACCTACAAATCTCCAGAAGTGTTTGTGAGTGAGTGTGTGTGTGTGTGTGTGTGCCTATTCATCTGTCCTTGGTGTCACCATCTCTTCATCATACCCTGGTTATTTGGCAAATATAAACATATTAACAGTGGCGCTTTCAGCCAGTCATGGGACACGCCAAGGAGACAGTCCCCATAAAACCCAGTGACACAGACTGTCACCGGCCGCACATCCAGCGTATAATCGTGTTCACACTCACCACGCTGTGCCGTGATTAAAACTTACAACACGTCCGAACTCCGACATTGTTGGAAACGGATTGAAAAGAGCACATCGCGGCCTAAAGAGGATTTCTGTCAAACCCTCTTTGGGAACGCTTCTGTCCTTTTCCTGGAGCACGGACAACAATATCCAACAATCTTTTGGAACAGAGGCTCATGTGAAGTGGGACAAGTGGAACACTCTTCCCTGCCCCCGCCTCAGCACAATGCTGCTTCAGCCAAATATAACCTATAAAAGAGTGTAATTGTACAGTCTCTTTGCCTCACTTGTGCTTAAAGCTGGCAGAACACTAAGAGTATTCACTGTTGGGATAATGTGCAGTCCAAAGTGCCATGTCACCGTTTAGTGCGGAGACATTGCCATGCTGACAATGTCACCGGCATCATTTAAAAAAAATAATTCTGAATAAGGACGACAGTATCCTATGTAGTGGTTAGTGAAGTGTGACCGCATGTCGTGTCCTACATAAATGGAAATCTGTCCGAGGGAACAGACTGAAGCTTGTTAGTCCCACACACACTAGTTTGCTTGCTATAGGACGCTGGCGGTCAGCTGGGACGGCCGGGTCCCTGCCAAATGTCTTCAGTTGCCATAATTATGAATAGTGAGGCGTGCATAAGCCTGTGTGACGAATGGCCTGAATGGAAATGCTTATGTCATGGTTTGAATTTAAAGGACAACAGTTATCCTTTTTCAGCAAAATGTAATATTAAAGGTGCAGTGTGTAGGACTTCGGTCATTTTTGTCACTTCTAAAAATATTCCAACGCAATTACAAACTGATATTTTCATTTATTTGTCATCGCCTACATTTTTTCCCATTACCCTTAAATTAGTCCATCAATGTTTATTTACATGAGGAGCGGGTCCTCTCTACAGAAGCCGCTATATTTTTACAGTAGTAAAATGGACGTACTAAACAATTTTTTTTAGGTTTTGAAGACAACTGAGGGCTATCATGGGTTCTCCTGCATGCTCAGAAGGATGAGGGTGAGGTGATGGCTACAATATGCAACTGCAACTCTAGATATCACCAAATCTGACACACTGCACCTTTAAATCCTAGACTGAGAAATCCGTGTCTTATGACTGATAGAGTCACGACTACAACGACAAATTCTTATTCTAAACCACACAATTTAGAAACTGTTGTGCTGATCTGAGACAAATCAGTGGACCTGTGTGTCTTTGTGTGTGTGTGTGTGTGTGTGTGTGTGTGTGTGTGTGTGTGTGTGTGTGTGTGTGTGTGTGTGTGTGTGTGTGTGTTTGTTGGTGGGTGTACGGGGGGATTTGAAATGTCTTGTCCAGGGTTAAATCACATCTGATCTAGCGAATCATCCGTGAGGGCTCGTGTTGAGGGCTGCCGTCCTACATTGACTTGCATGAGACGTGCTCTGGCAAAACAAAAGCAAATCAAACTTCACGACTGAGGGAGAAGCAGCGGCGGCGTGGCGATGTCAGCCCTGGGCGTACCTGTCAGTCAGAACGCAGTCAAACATGCCAAACATGCCCAAACTCACCGCGCACGGTGCCCGGCCGAAAGTCAGCGGTGTATCACATCCATGCGAGCGGCTCCGTGATGTGAGACGATATGAAAACTCAGTGGTTTAATACCATCATCAATATAGGCTGTGGCAAACGAGCCTATAGGAATATCCAACAGGCAGTGGCCCCGTGCTGTTGGCTTCTCTCTCAGTCATCCATGCTCTCAGTTATTGATGCTGCACCTCGACAGGCCTCAGCCGGGCTGGTTCATTAGAACAGTCTGACAAACTGCTTTGGCTGCCCAGAGTTTTGATAGATGACGCCTGGATGTACTCGTGTGTATTGACTAAAACTGCCTCATTAATGGGGGGGCAGAATTGGGATGTATGACATTCATACTGTGCCTCCTGCGGCAGGATCAGACCCATGCGTAGTCCAAGGTGCCACTTGCACACACTCATCTTGCAGTGATAGAAAAGAAAGTATGTTTACGGATTTACCGTTCTGCAGAGACATTGGTGTTTAACCTCAGGTTTGTCATTCTGCATGAACGTGCACTTCACCTCATTTCAAAGGGGAATATTGCCCTTTTTGCTATGAGCCTCTAAAATGGGACAATCGTAGACTGACAAAACAAAGGCTTCAGTGTTTTTGCATCGTGATACTTGCCTTATTTAATATGTACTGAGGTCAATTCATGATCTCAAAGACGCTTTTTTTATATGGATATAGTCTGTTGTCATCGCTTGTGAAGGATTTGAACAGTAGCCACAGGATTTTACTTGAAATTGGGCCTTGTGTTTTGATCAATATTATTTATCATTCGGTCTTTGTGTCAAAATGAAAAAGATATAAAACTCACACAATAATTTTGGTGATGTTAATCACCATAATTATTGATGCTAATTATGGTGATGATGAGGATAAAAAAATAATTTTATCAATATTTTAATTAAAGGAGCCTTTCAAGACACTGTGAGACAGGCTTATGTCGTATTTTTCCATTATCAATGCATTTTGTTATTGTTCAACTTAGATCTGGATTGCTTCAGCAAGATATTACAGAAAAAAAAAAAAACACAACCATAATAAAAACACAAGATGACTAGTGATGATTAATTCGTGGACGAGATAGAGTAATATTCCGTTTGCATTGATGCATGAGAGAGAAATACTCGGGATCCTTTAATTTGCGCCAGTGATGCCGGAGAATTTACAGTTTTTCATTATTTTTGCCTTGAAGAATGACTTTAAATGATTAATCACTCATTATTACCAGCACAGTCTGTTTTTACATTGATCATCTTTACGATTAATCAAATAATCAATTTAGATTTTATGTTGCATACCAGAAATCAACCCAACAAATGCTCACATAAAAGAAGCAGCAACAAGAAATAATCTAGTTAATAATCTAGAATATAGATCTATTGAATAATTCAAAGTATTCATTTGATATTGATTGATTCCATTCCTATAACTCCACAATAGATTATGAACTCAATCGGCGCTCTATTAGTGTCACAGATTCAAATTTGTCCTATCGGTCCCATACCATCGCCCCTTTGTGAAAATAGTATCACAAAATATTCTTTGTTATCAATACCTAATAGAATGTCACCTAAAGAACTGTGCAGCTGCTTTTACATGATCCTGCTGTAGAGATGGTGCGACCTCCGAGTGGGTGTTGTCATTCTCTGTCATTATTGATCCCACTATGCAAAGCCAACTTGTCAAGATTCCCCATCCTCTGCTCAGCTGGTAACGTATGACTCTGATTCATCGAACAACATTGATTGACTCTGTCCCTTCACATTCCCCAAATCTACAGAAGCACCGTCTAATTAGCGAAGCGCTGCGTGTTAATGGGCAAACGTTGGCATCTCCAACTCTAAACGGTCGCCCCCTCCTCTTGTCTCTAGCTTTGTTTTTGCTGTAGATGACTGGGTGCTGCTGCTTTGTGAGCGCTCTGCATGTCTCAGAGGAAATAAAGCTCCAGTTCAGGATGAAAAGGAGATAACGTCGGAGAAATCCTCTAACAGAACGAGCTCATGTCACCCGCGCAGTAATGGCAGATGGATCGGGCTTTGATCCATGGTTTGGGAGGAGAAGTCGATTGAGTGACTGCGATAAGGCGTTCGGCGGCTAAGCACTATCTTGTCTTGACTGTATTAAGACAAGACAAACATTTTAATAACGCTATTATTTCAAGCCGGGATAGAAATTGAATTACAACTGACTCGTGCTTCATCATTATGGTTTTGACAATCTTGACAGCAGGCGGTTAAAGAGTTGGTTTGAATTATGTCATTTAAAAAAATTAAAAAAAGCAATAGTGGAGTTTCACGTGTCTGTGTGTACGAGTGTCACATTCAATCAGAGAATAAAATAATTCAGTGGAATTTTGACATATCTGTAATTTTCAGGTTAGCCAGTTGAGCGAGCGAGACGCTCGGCAGCTGGTTGTCATAGCAGTAGCTTTGGGGGGGAAGAGACTTCATCGTATTAGACGGAGAAATGCTTTATACGGTCGTCAGCGATGTCCCCGCTGATCGTTACGTGCCTCCACAGAAAAACTCAACTTCAGCTCACACATGAAAAGAAATGATTGGGATTAGAAATGCTAATGTTAACGTGTGTCTGATGAAGCTTTGCAAAACACGCACAGGAGCCACACCCACTGGTAATAGAGTGTTAAAGGTGCAGGGTGTACGATCTGGTGGCATCTAGAGGTGAAGTTGCATGTTGCATCCATCACCTCACCTTCACCCTTCTGAGCATGAAGGAGAACCTGTGGAACACTACGGTTGTCATTAATACTAAAAAGATGCTTGGTATGTCCACTCTGGGCTACTGTAAAAACATGGCAGCCCCCATAGAGAGGTACCCGCTCCTCATGTGAACATACATTAATGGGCTCATTTAAGGGTAGTAGAACAAATAAAACATTGACGAGATTATGAATGAATGAAAATGTAAGTATGTCATTATTTTGAAAGGTTTTTTTTGTTTTGTTTACAAAAATGACCGAAATCTTACACATTGCACCTTTAAGTATTTTTGGATTGGAATATGATGGAGGAGCAAAGCGCCACTCTGACTGTGTGAACAGTAACATTAGCTTTATTTGGGCCTTTGTGGCTCAAGCCCCATTGTCTTTGCTTTGCGAGGCTGGCTGATAGGACACATGGCTATGATTTGATGTGTCGCCATGACAGCCAGCATCCCGCTATGGGGTGTTGGGTGCATCCTGGTGGCACAGCTGCATGCAGTGCGTGCCATGTAATATCCTGTGTTTGAATTCAGCGCAGGCACTTTGTTACATTTATCCTTTTCTCTCTCTCTCTCTCTCTCTGTCTCTCTCTCTCTCTCTGTCCCATTTCCTCTCACGTACGCCTCAACAACAACACATAACCTTCAGAACACCCGTTGTTCTAAAAAACGGGCCGAAAGATATTTTAAGCCAGATGTTGGCGGTGCTTCACTTCATCTCGCCGCCTAACCGACAGTCGTGAATGTTTGTTTGAAAAGTACGTTGATGGTGGCTTGATTTTTAAAACTCAGCCTGCCGTTTATTTGCTGGTTGGTGTCCAAACGTTAAATCAGCTGTCCTCTTCAATTAGTGATGCAATAAAGAGGATTGAAGCTCCGAAGCAAGTCTCTTTAAAAAACAGATGCACCTCCGCGTCTGTCTTGAGGGCTAGTGTTTCTCTCAGCATGGCTGCAGTCTAATCGGCGGAGTAACATATGGCCGATGAGCCTACAGCTCTATTATTTTGGTCCAAGCACACTTTATAGACTCCAAATGATTTGGCTCCAGGTAAGGGATTTTCGTGTGATAGAGAGGAGCCTGTAACAAGCAGACATGCAGGAGCAGAGCGGTGCCACAGCTGTCATGGTCACTGTTTACACACAGTCGCGTGATGCTTTGTCGGCGTGGCCTTGAAAAACATTCCATGAAGAAAACACATTACTCCAAGCGTAGTGCAACAAAAGGCTTCGAAGGTGCTGCTGCCTCACAGCGGAAGTGAGAGGGTAGGAAGATTTTGTGTCACGGTGACAGTGACCAAACTTATCATGGTTGACGGTATTTTCATGGTCATTTCAGATCATGTAAAGGTGCAGTTTGTAAGATGTGGTGGCATCTAGAGGGGAAGGTGCGTGTTTTATCCATCTCCTCACCCTCAACCCTTCTGAGCATGCAGAAGAACCTGTGGTCGACTTCAGTTGTCGTTAAAACGTGAAAGATGTTTAGTATGTCCGGTCTGGACCACTGGACAAACATGGCGTACCCCCGTAGAGAGGACCCGCTCCTCATGTAAATATACATTAATGGGCTCATTCAAGGGTAATGGGGAAAAAAAGGAAACATTTAAAACATTATGAATTCATCAACATGTCAGTATGTAATTCTTTTGTGCTATTTTTAGAGGTGACAAAAATAAACACAATCTTACACACTGGCCCTTTATCTGAAACGTTATCGTTTGAAAAGTACAAATGAAGCAAGCATGACGAGCAAATGTTCTACACACACTCACATCGAAACCAACAACTATGCTATTCATGTATATATTATGCATAGGATGCATATTATATGTGCACGCGCAGCTGCTGCCTGCTCTGGCAGGCTGATGCTCCATGGCGTCTGGATCGTTGTTTACCATTAGTTTTTCATTTTCACTTTGTGGTCATCAGAAGTTGCGCAATGACAGTTCGACTTTTATTACTAGTCATTTAGAAGTGTAACTGTGGTTCTGGTAACAGATGATGTCCTGAATACTCGTAGTGGTGTGTCTATCCTGAGTTGGTGTGTGTCCCTGCGGATTCCCTCGGGCTTCCTCCCGCAGTCCTGCAGTTGGAGGATCAGGTTCTCTGGAGAGTGAGTGTGAAAGGTTGGTCATTGGAGTGCGTCAGCCGCGTGATACACTGGTGACCTGTCCGCACCGCACCGCCCCGCACCTCTCACCGTGAGTCGGCCGGGATTAGCCGCGGCTCCGCCTATTACCATAAAAGGAGGAGAGTAATAGATAATGGACGGTTGTTTCAACCTTTCAACGTGACATTTAAAGCAAATCTGTCACTGGCGTGAAATATGAGTACTAAAGTTGAATAGAATAACATTCCTAAAGGGAAGGTAATGGACTTAATCTGCTGAAGTAAATAAATCAGAGAAAATATATTGTCTGCCATGGGCCAATGTTCTTAAGGCGCGAAACCTGCAGCGTCACAAACAGATAACATTAACATAATACACTAATATAAGATCCCACTCATATTGCCCTTTGATCCCCCCACATTTGCATAAACACACATCTGTCGGCCATGATGAACTATTGCACATTCTAATTTTGCTGAGATTATATTGTACTTTATAATGAGCATCTACCTCGCGCATAATTACGAAGGAGCTGGATGGATGTGGGATATGAGGGCCCCGAATCAATACGATGGAACTTGGTGGAGAGATCTATTTCAGTATGTGTGCACATGGGCCAGTGTTTGTACACTTTATGAGCACACTTTATCTCATCTTGTCTTTTTGGAATTGGATTAAAAATCTATTGGGTGTACGTGTAACGATCCGAGGGTGGTGTTGCGTCTGCGGTGGTATGAGAACGTCAGAGGCATGCTGAAGTTAATGTCTGCCATTGTAGATATCTGAATGTCATTCGACCACGTCACGCTCCTTCCCGTGCAACCATGTCTGTCTCCGCATGAACGTTTCAATAGTTACCGTTGACAATGAACCAAGAGGGTTGACGCTCGCGTCGTATTTGAAAAAGCTTTCTCTCTGCCGTCAAACACGATTCCAGTGAGTTAAAGGTGCAGTGTGTAAGACTGTTCTGTCGCTATATTGGTATAAAAATGATTACAAAACAATTATATGACATAGTTTGCCCTACGTTGTAGAGTGGACATGAAAAAAACCCCACAAAAATACATCTTTTGAGTTTTAACGCCAACTGAGGGCCACCATAGGTTCTCCTGAATGCTCGGGAGGGTGAGGGTGAGGTGATGGTTACAACATGCAGTGTCACCACTAGATGTCATCAAATCGTACACACTGCACCTTTAATGTGGCCATGCCTTAACACTTCTTGTTCTGACAGACAGCAGTGTACCACAGAGAGGTGATGGTAGCTTTTCTTTATTTGTTTATCGAGGATTATACTGTGAGGCGACTGATGTTCTGCAGCGTTCGCCATTTTCCCAATTCAATGTCATGAAAATCCTCAGCTGATCCCTTCGTCTTTCTCCAGAATGACTTTTTCGGTAATCTACTGGTGTCCACAATGAAGTAGTCTGCCTGTGCAAAGGCAGATGTTGTTCCCACAGCCAGTATATACATGGAATAATCAGTCGAGTAATGAAGAGACAACCCAGGATTTAGAATGTAAATTTTGTATCCAATAATTGCAGGTAATTAATGATACCTCCGTCACTGGGGGTTCTGATTAATGTGTGTAACTGTCACCGGCAATTTATTTTCTTTGCATCCACACATGAAACACTAATCTGAAAATAGGAAGAAAAATCTTAATGACATCACATATTGCATGAAATATACTCTATATGATTTATTAGTGGATGTAATTTTCATGAGTGACATTTACAGTGGACCTTTGATTTAATATGAGCCGTCGGGGTTTGGAGATTCAGTTTTAAATCTTGACAAATACCAGACCCCCCCCCCTCCCCCTCGTTAATCTGATTCGTAAAACGTTCCCGTTTCTGGTGACAGCGAAAGAGACATCAGAGAAAGTTGTCGTGAAAGAGACGTGGGGGCTTTGAAGTAGTTGAATTAGAATGACAAAGTCACATGGGGAAGCCATATTAAGATGAATAACAGCGAACCATATGAGCCAGCCTTTAATTCTTCGGGGACAAAAGCTTCCCTTGAATTTGGAATCGAGAGAAATCACAGCCAAGACTGTCTCAAACTTTTCAATTAACTTGTCAAGGTGTCGGCATGGCAACTTTGGCTCAACAGGCTTTGCCAGAAGCAAAGGATTGTGGGTAACAGACCCTAAATGTTGTAATTAGGGGGCAATTTTGCATTTATAATGTACAGGACGAGGGTGGTGTTCTCTGTATGGTTGTTGGAATAGGTAATTAGAGTTTCCATGTGTTTCAGTGGACAATTCATGATTTCAGCCACTCATCCGTGGTCGTGTTCCTGGAGACGGAGGCTGTCCATGAATAATTAGCTCAGTTTTGGGCTTTACTTCTTAAGAAGCTTAGAAGAGCTATGAGCCAAAGTATAAGCCGGCTTAGCGAGGTAAGTCTTGTACACCAACTACTGACCACATGTTCTGGTGGTGCTGAGATATATTTCCAGCATCTCTCAAAAGGTGGGAGCCACATCCCATATCCCATATCAGTGTTTCCCGGTGCGAGAGACATAAAGGCGCTCCGGTCATGTAAAGGGCCGAGCAGAGATTCCTCCTCCGTATCCTGTAAGTGCTTGAAATGATGATGATTGAGGCGGTGTTTGGTCCTGACACTAAATCAGTGTGTGTAGGTTTCCATGGCAACGTCCCTCTCGATGATAGCTTGTTTCCTGCGTTCGGACTGTGCCTCTTGCGAGGGAGTAATGCGCTAGTGACCCCTGATGCCGGGCCTGTCTTCGCTGTGACGGCGGTGTCGGCAGCATAAGAAATGTATAATGGCCTCCTAGTCCCTGTTGCCTTTTAAAGACACCCAGATTTTCCGAGCCATTACCTTTGAGAGATGAGCACCAGTAAAGAGTGAAGTGTCCTGTTTGAGGAGCGCTTCTCAGCAGCGCCATCGACTCGCGCTGGAGGGGACTCTGTGTTCGTCAGTAAATCAACATGGCCTGCGAGTTTGGTGTTTGCACGCGAGGTGAAACCACCGGCAGGTCTTACCCTTCAGGGTTATCTTCGCCCTCTGCACGCCAGACTTTTATTAATTTTATTTTATTTATTTATTTATTTTTTTTACCTCTGTTTACCGGGACCTGCAAAGTGCTTCAGTATAAACTGATTTTTCACTCCATAAAAACAACATCTGCAATAATATGGCGCGCTTTAACTTTCGAGCGTGACTGCGCAGCTAATGTGACCGCATCTACCGACTGAACAGGTCAAAAATAGTAAACATCTCTATTTCCGGGAGGTAGGGAATTTAGGCTTCACGGCCATTAGAGTAAATGATGCATATCACGACAATGTTGGGCGTACACAGCAAGCAGCAATAAACGCATTATTTCAATATGCAGCAACGTCTTCATCCACCATTTCCCCTTGAGAACTTTCTTCTCCTCAGAATTACAATAAAGCTCCATCTGTCCGTCCATTTGAATGCGGTTCGTATGGTGCACGGAGCCAACTCGTAATTACAGAGAATCTGAAGAATGTATAAAGTGGAGGGTCGCACAGTAAAAGCCAACGAAGAAGATGTTAAAGAAGACGTCTGGCTCTATTTACTCGAGCTGAACTCCAGCCGAACAGGTCCTGGACTCCGCAGAGTTTGTCTTTCACACATGAACGGCTCAGAGGACAATTCTCCTCTCAAATGTGGCCATAACAACAACAACAGCAGCAGCAGCAGCAGAGGGGTCAGGTGACGGGTGGTGCAGCAGGCGGAGGCAGGATGCAACATGTTAATCCTGCCTGCGACAGGAGGTCCTCTGCAGGATTCGAGCAAACGGATGTGGTCACATACGATCTGAAGTCACAGCGTATGCAACATCAGAGGGGGATTACCTGAACCGTGCAATCTCTGTGAGACACGGATGAAGACGTCAACATGGAATCACAATGAGATCCATGAGGCTCTGGCGATAAGGGACGGTACTGAAACATAGAGGCAGGCTTGGGTGGGGGGGCGGGGGGGGGGGGGGGGGGGGGGGG
>JAFBJT010110243.1:56686-127031 GCA_016785325.1 Chascanopsetta lugubris
ACAGCTATGGCTTCATGTTTAGTTTTATATTTCATGAACTACATTGGTTTGCTTCTACCCTTGATTTAAAAACAAAAACATGTTTGTTTTTAAATCAGTTTCCTATTTTGAGTCATTTTTCAGCAGATGCATTTCATTATGCTAAACAATTCTTATATAAAGACTTATCGTTTGGAATTTGAATGAATGGCTGTATGAGCAGCACTGCCCCGTAAATGCAAGAAGAAAAACAAAAGCACTATGACTCATTTGACATTTAGGTGGACTGATCGGAAAGAAGCACATGAACGAGAATACCTGAGCATGCGGAACAAAATACGTTGGGGTTCCCACGCTCGCAATAACAATGAAATGTGTGTTCACACAGGAGCAAAGAGAATGGCTGATGCCTCATAGAGGCCAAAACAGGAGAGTGTTGGTCTGACGAGTTTAACGTCGCTCCTCTGACGTATGCATTCGTCCCACATTCATCATCATCGTCCTCCTCCGGACGTCTCGCCGCCGTACGAACGGCTTCATCGGTGGCACCGCTCACTTCCTGTTCTCCGCTCGCTTCGTTCTCTGCTGCGCGTTCATGTTGATAAAAAGCCACTGCTGACCTCAGCGTCATGTTTCCTGCGTGTGCTTCACAATAAGCACGTGAGGAAGCAGCGGGTGTGATGATTAGCGGTCGGAAGACACAGATGCAGAGGTGGACCAGTGCAGTAATGGAACTTTAGCAGATAAATGGTCAATGATCTGTATTTATATATATATATATATATATATATATATATATATGAGTGTGAGAGTATATATATATATATGAGAGAGAGAGAGAGAGAGAGAGAGAGAGAGAGAGAGAGAGAGAGAGAGGGAGAGAGAGAGAGAGAGAGCTTTACAGTACAGTTAGTCACCCAGTCTCACAAACATTCTTACTGTGCTTCTATTGGCAGCCCTCGGTGTCTATGAGTACATGGCACAGTGTGTCTCGCCCAATGACACCGCAGCGGACGGAATGTTGGGAAGCGGAAATCGAGCCCCCGACCCTCTTGGTCAGAGGACAGATCCTCTAAACTCATTTCGAACTCATTTTCACCGAGGGCCACGTCAGCGTTACGGTTGCTCTCAAAGGGCCGGTTTTAATTGTGGGACCAAGACTAAGACTAAGACTTTTATTTTTAGACAATCGTGCACCTTTAAGCTCTCGCGGGCCACGTAAAATGATGCCACACGTTTGGCACACATGCTCTAAACCCTCAGGCTGTGCAGGCTGTGTTGACAGAGATGGTGTCCTCAGTCACTTACTGACACTTACTGTGGCAGGAGCAAAGAACAGACTGGGGAGCGCGTTGACGTCAGCTGCGATGGCTGATTCAGGGGCAGGAAACGTGTCGGCGGAGACTCTGGCTCCTGCTGGGCCTCACTCGAGGTGATTAGAAATGGAGGCTCGGTGCTGATGGACAGCTGAGGTGACCCACATCTTCAGGGCTCATCCATATTCGTCCAGGTCAGGGGTGTCGAGCTCATTTTAGATCAGGGGCCACATTCACAACAGTCTGATCTCAAGTGGACAGGAGCAGTAAATAACAGCATCATGACCCATAAATGACGACAGCTCCGGTTTCCCCTTTGTTTTATCGCTGAAAAAAGTACATTCTGAAAATGTTCACGTTTAGTGAATTCAGCTGAACAGCAAAATTCTTGAGAAAAAATAAGTGTTAATTCAACAGTATTATGCCTCAGTTTATCGCTTCCAGAATGTTCCGCTTGCTTGATGAAATATAATGTAAAAATTGCTGTTAATCTTTTCTCTGTACTCTCTTTCTACACTCCACTACACACGAAGTCATCTCGCAGGGCGGGTTGAACCCCCTGGTGGGCCTGTTTTGGCCCACGGGCCTTATGTTCGACACCGCCTGCTCTAGATGCTTCACCCGCTTGATAACTCCTAAAAATAAAAAATAAACCCAGGAGGTGATGAGGTTCAGGTGATCAGCTGGTCTGTGTCAGTGTCTCTGTGGTTTATAGTGATGCTTTTTGGATTCCTTCAATTTCTACCTCACTTAATCCCTGGTGACAGGATTGGGTCTGGGCCAGAGAATGACTCATTCACTTTTGGCACCAATTTGGAGAAAGAGGCAGATCCAAGGATCTTTTTTTAATCACTGTTTGAAACAACTTTTTTTTTTCCTTTCACCAATTTTACAAAAAAAATAGCTCTTGGCTCTTAATTGAAAAAAATAAAATCAAGCTTTTTTAAGAGGACTTTCATCTATGACCTTGTGCAACTTTTCAAAATAAATATCTTCTAGCTGGAAATTAAAATTTGGTCTCATGAAAGGGGATTCGGTTTAAAGCTGTTGAGGGGACATTTCCCGGCAGATGTGACAGTGTTGTTAGTTTTGCTTTATGATCATTACATGGAGGAAAATCCCCCATGAAATGTTAGAGGGTTTGCACAAACCACCAGTAAACCAGTGCTACTGCTGCTCACAATGCTGTTTGTTTGATGCATGTTTACAGATAATGCCAATAATCCCGCATGTGGGACAGAGACTCTGTTACACAATTTGAATAATGTTCATTTTAATGAGGATGAGGAGAAGCTCCTCAGCAGGTGTCTGCAGTGGCTCTATTTACCTGCAGTAAATCACTCTGTTTTTCCAGTTAATAGGAACCAGGCTTTGCAGAGCGGACGCATGATCGACAATAATGGCTGGATTAAATTGATTATTTCTTCCAGAGAACACAAAATCCTGCATGGTTGCACATTAACATTCACTCCGTAAAATTGACTAGTGAATGGCTTTTGATCACTGCAATTGAATTAACTTAGAACGTAATCCTCAATAATGTTGCACCAAAGTACGTGTGAGTGTGACTGCACAGTGTTAGTTTGGACAAAACTAGAACACAACAGTGTCTGAGTCACCAACTACAGCTGAAGGACAAAGTGTGAAAAACCGCTGATGAAAACTCTGTTTGAATACATCAACCAAATTCTAAATTCTATATTCATTTTTTTTCTCTCTGAGTGTTTCACAGCAGCATCTTCACTGTGCTTTCAAATCACATCACAGACTACACGCAGAGACAGCTGCACTGTAGCTAAACAAATGATTGTGATGCTCACATTCAACAGCGAAATAGCTTTGGATATTGGTCATTCAATAGACTTCTATAAATGCAGCATTCGAATGGAATAGCGTTATATTCAAGATGACAGCATAAAGATCTGTCTTCGTCTGACTGACTTCATTGTCTCTGGATGTGGGTGACAGACCGTCTCTGTCTCAGTCCTCAGCCAACACGTTTGTACAATAGACTCCAATCTGCCTGATTCCTTCAATAAAGCAAATCTGTACTAGTGCATTAGATTGTCTGCAATTGTGAAATTAATTACACTCAACTACTTGCATATGATGAATTACTACTTACGATGAATCTCAAGATTGTGAAAAATGCAAAAATCAAATTTACTGTTAAATAAATAACCGTTTTAGAATAAACAAAGGAATGGTAAACAAAGATGACTATTTTTCTATCGTGCCTGCCTCTGTTGATATAACATACAATGTAGTGTCACTAAGTAACACTAAGTAACATTTTACAATCTTGGATAAATAGATGATCATTTGTATAATTTATGCTTTTATTCACTACAATTTTCAGTTTCACAAAGTTGGACATTTAAGCTGAAACCATCAAGTCTGCGTTTCTCTTATTCACAAATCAACTGGAATTGATTCAAATTCAATAGAAATATTGCTATTTGGTGCCAATGTATCGATATGTTGTCCTTCACTCATAACTCACAGGTGACGACAGCTAGCGCTGCTGCATTGATACCTCGTCCCGCCCCCGTCACGATGATACAATTGCAATTGCCTTTGCCACACGTAAGATAGATTTGCCGATGACTCATGAGCAGGACAGCCAGTGTATTATTGGACAGGATCTGCCACGTTGTTGATACATGTACATTTGGCACAAAAGCTTTTCCACCTTTCCCTGCGTTTATATATCCATTTCTAGACAAACCACAATGATATTCCTGGAGATGATGTCTCCTGCATGATTTATAATGAGTGAATCTGCCGAGTGGTAATCCACTTTGGAGGCGCCCGGGGCGGAGTAGAGATCCACATGACGGCAAATAAAATCACCTATAGACCGGAGAGCTGCCATTAATCAGACTCTGGCTGTGACAGTCCAGCGCCTGCTGCTGCATTCTCCCCAGACCCTGTTGTGTGATATTTATGTTGATTGTCCTTTAGCCGCTCTCACCCCCTCCCCCCTCCTCCCTCATCCACTCGCTTCTTGTCATTAATTAAAAACATGCACTGAATTTCAACTTGAAGTTCCCTTCAAAAAATACGCAGGCTAATTTTCCCACGGGGCTCTTTTTCAACCTGTCGTCTCGTGTCTCGGAAGCTGTCTCTCTCTCCCGGTGACAAGAGCCAATGTGTCTCAGCGTAGGTTTTTGTATTCAGGCCTGACAGTGGGCAGCATGACGACTGCTTTAGGATAAAAATAATGGTCTGTTTAGTGATGACTCGCAGGCTAATTGGCTTGTTGTGGTCCTAATGCGAGCTGCATTCAACACTCATAGTCGTCACTGGTGAGCTTTAGGGAAACTGTGACTTACTATGCGGAGATGAGCACTATCTAGCTGTGACAGCTGGTGGCGTTACATAAGGGGTGGACAAGTGTCATTTTCGAAATTGCCCCACCGCACGGAAGTGGTTCCGCGGCTATTCCGTAAGTATACATATTATATTTGTGGTTCGGTTGCGCAGGCCATTTGGAAGAGTTCTGAAGGAGCTGTGCGACAGGGAGCGACACACTGCACGTAGGTAACGCAAAAAAAACAAACAAAAAAGGAGTAATCCTGGGAATAAAAGTGTTCCGCAAACTTAGCAGCATAGTGTTCCCTCTGTCGAAGACAACGCCTGCTTTCAGAAGACAACAGAAAGAGCTGCCTGTCAGAGGAGGGATCCATTAGTGCTACACCTAAGCTGCTCTTCTCTCAGACACACAAGGTGTATCATTAATGGAGGCTGCCATTGTTGCGTATTTCGCAGCCCCCGAAGAATCCGCTACAGAAATAGTCAACGAGGGCGATCATTTCGATCCTCGTCATCTCAGGCCGTTTTTATTTTATTTTATTTTTTTTAGCCTCCCCGTTGCTGGAGAGCACCAGTGAATGTTGATTCCCTGACAGACAGATGCCAACTTTCATCCCCCTTTTTTTTTTTTTTATTTCCCTTCAGAGCCGCACTCTGTTGGCTGAGAACATAAAATCAAAGTGAGCCTGAAAGGGAATCTCATGGGGATTTCGCAAAGCAGAATATCCAAGGCACCTAAGAAACTTTTGATCAACCTTATGTGTCCATATTGATAATGACATTTTCTCAAAGGCCCCATTTTATGGAAATTGATCAAGCCAAACCACGGCTTATAGGTGCCATGCACTATTAATGCCGTGGAGGCTCCACTGCTCAATCCCTGTAGAAATGTACACAGCCATGCATTCAGAAACTGCTTCAATGTAAACTGGTCCTTCACTCTGCGATGTTACAACCGAGGGGCAACTTCCGGTGCACAACAGGAAGTGAAAAGACTTGCAGTTCATAGGGTGAGCACTGGGGGCCGACTCCAAAAGGTAGTAAATTCCCATTAGAATGGCCAACTTCAGACTTCATGTTAAAGTCTGGTACAAACCAGAGTTTTTGTCTCAATCGGTTACCGTGACAACTGTACAGGGCCGGGCGGGGGGGGGGGGGGGGGGGGGGGGGGGGGGTGTTCGAACTCAAACGTATTTTGCTTTTATCGGCATTTGAAATTGCACATGTGTGAGGGCGTGGCTCCCCGACTGACAGCTGGGCCGACCTGGTGCAGGTGATGCGACGGCACCATGGACCCACCCACAGCTCTGTGTGTGTTCCACCTCTTTGCCCGTTTTTGGATGAACCTGGAACAAGGGGGAAGTTAGGATTGGGCAAGATGGCGACAAGAGACTCGCCCACAATGTGCTTCAAAAGAACTCTGCAGAAACTAACTGATGACGTCACCGACGCTACGTCCATCTTTGTATACAGTCTATGGTTACAACCAGACTATGCCACCTGTGCCAAACTATACCAAAGCAGACCCAGCCTCCACTCTTACAAGGAGTAACTTTACTGTCGTCAATAAAAAAAAATCGGATATTTTCCCCGCATCTCTTCATCCGCGTTCATCATTATTCTTTGTTACCTCTATAAAATGTTATGGTGACAGTTGTGTAGCTTTTTTGCCGTTTGAAATGTGCCGTTTCATACATTACGCCGTTATATGAGTAACACTCGGCAAGGATACCGGATATTATTACGGCTTGTTTGTGTGCTCTGCAAACTCGCTCACTCACAGTCAGAGGATGAAATCCTCCGCCCGGAGTCGAAGCTCCGAAAAAAAGGATAAGCTGCGCGATGGCACTGTCCCCGCAGCTGCTGCCCAGGCGAAGCATATTCCCACCGTCATTTCTCCCATATTCGCTGCCATCATGCCACTGGCATCAGACTGCTTTCCATCCGCGAGCTCTAAAACTAGCTGCAGTATGGTAGACTCTTCTGGCTCCATCCCAGAGTAATCCTACTCTCAGGGCGTGCCTGACGGTCTCAGATTTTGCTGACATGCATGTTCTGCTAGCTGGCGTTGACGCACACCGAAGCTTTACCAGTTCACCTGGAGGGTCCGGCTGCAGAGGGGGTTGATCCAGGTGCGGGGGGACATCAAGCACCAGTTTTACACCACCGGGCCTGTGCACACTGCTGCATCAAAGACTTTGACCCAAACACTGAACAGCCCGGCAGTTTGCTAATGACCGGGTGCAGGGGTGTCAAACTCATTTTAGTTCAGGGGCCACATACGCCCCAGTTTGATCTGAAGAGGGCCGGACCAGTAAGATCACAGCATGACAACCTATGAGCAACAACTCCATGTTTTCCCCTTTGTTTTAGTGCCAAAAAGCAAGTTCTGAAAAATGCTCACATGCGGTGAAACTATCTTTTTACAAAACATTCTGAATGAAAATTGCAGTTAATGTCTTTTCTGTAATTTCTCCGATTTGCAAAGTCATCTCGCAGGGCTGGATTGGACCCACTGGCGGACCGGTTTTGGCCCGGGGGCTGGTTCCTTGAAACCCACCGTAATCTAGGCTTCACTATCTGTCAGCAGCTTCCCTTCAGTACCTATAGGACCATAAATATGTCATCTCATGGAAAGGAAAACTTCAACTAAAAAGAAAGTACAAGCCCTTTAAAGTTAATGAGGCTTCCTCTACAGTTGTGAGGAAAGCGATGGGATCTGTTTTTCTTAAGTGCTTTAGCTGATTTTAATTAGCCTATGGATTGTTGTATTTTCAGCTACATTTCACACAGGAGGAGTCGCACAGAGCGGCAGGTTTGCATTCTTCATGTGCAGAGTTGTCGTGGGTGGGAATGTGTGCCTGTAGGGTTGAACGTTAAAATCATCAAAAAAACCCACACGATACAGTCAGCCATTCTCCGGCAGGGCGGACGTCATTGAGTGAAAAGATGTTTATGGTCTGGTAAAAACGCTCAGATTTCAAGGAAAATGGTTAAGATTTATTAGGTATTGGGTCCATTCAAACTGCACAGTCATTTATCAGGGAGGAAAAGTGCTACGGCAGCAGCGGCGGCGGCGGCGGCAGCTCAGCTGTGGAGTAAATAAGGTAAAGTGAGTCTGTTGTTCTTCATGGGACAGGGAACAGTATTTGACTTTGATATTTTGAATCAATATTTCATTTAAATCGGATTTCTCTTCTCTAATTTTCTTTTTTTCCATATGATACGGAGAGGTAAAGATATTACAGCTCATGTCCTCGACACACTGTCACGATCTCTTCAGGCGCTTGAATTATTAGGACATTACAAGAATGACATGACACAAAGCTTAAGATGCAGAGGGAAGCAAACTCACAGTGGAGGAGTGCTAGTATTGTTTTGGATTTGAAAGTGTCTTGTTCTTGGTTATTCCTGTAGAGTAGTGGTCCTCAACGTTTTTCAGGCCAAGGATCTCCAAACTGACGGAGAGGTGGAGCAGGGACCCCCTACTAGATACAGTATACATATATTTTATTCAGTTGTGCTTTGTATTAAACAGGGCAAGTGCAATGTATAAACCTTACGAAAAAAACGAAAACAGATTGCTGCTAATTTTGTATTTTTTTTTCATGCAGTACCTCTGCGGACCCCCTAGGGGTCGCAGACCCCCTGTTGAAGGTCTCTGCTTTATGGCTATGTCACCATAGCTGATTAAGCAGATTATGCAAATATGGACGGAACCCTTGTGTTGACTCTTGGACACAATCGATCTTTGTAAAAGTCCAACACAAGACTCGCATTTATTACCCCAATGTAGATGTCAATTGTAACAATATACTTAGTCGATTTGTGCAGTGAAGCGTCAGCACATAGTTTGTAATAGTCTCTTTATTTTGAGTTTCCCTGGGTTCTCTTATACTCTCTGCGCAGCTGACCGACGGCTTAATTTGATTGTTAATGATCCGACGGAAGTTTCTCAGTGACTCTGGCTGTACAACAAGTTCAAACTACTCATCAAACAGAAGTTCTATTGAATGAAACTGTTGACAACAAACACGCAACGAGGTTGTCACCACAGTACCATTTAGACAATGAGCGGTGCAGCTCTCCCTGTGGGGCTGCAAAGTATTAGTAAGCTGTGAGCCAGTAGTTTGTCTCCGCACAGAGACGGGAGCCTGTGGGTTGTTTGGATTGGCGGTGGACACAAAGGTTTCCAATTATAAGGTTCACGGTGGGAAAAACCAACAGGACACTCCCTTAAACACCTTGGCTGCCCCCTCCTGTTAGTTCAGCGTGTGAAGTGAGAGCGAGAGTGAATAGAAGTGAATCACATTATTATTATGTTAGCGTTGTTTTCATTGTACGTATTTACGATGGTGTTTACGAAGGTTGCCATAGTATTGAAGGCTACCATAGGTTCTCCTCCATCAGGGGTGTCAAACACACGGCCCATGGGCCCAAACCGGCCCTCCGGAGGGTCCGATCCGGCCGGTGGGATGACTTTTACAAAACAATTACAACAATTAATACATCATAAAAAAATCTATTTAAAAATCCATATTTCTTATCATATGTATGATGACTCGTGAGCAGAGCCTATTCCAATAAACGTAATCGTGAGCAGCCCCGTTTGAGTTTTTAAGCTGACTGACTGTAATGTTCAAAGATCACCTGACATCCTCATTGTCATTTACAGGTCAGACTCTTTCATTACACTGTTACTTGCACTACAACATAAAGCGATTATGACCGAAGTGTGTGGCGATGATTAAAATAAACATTATTATAGCATCTTATTAGACATATGGAATGCCATCTGTATACTTGAACAGTAGATTTACCGTCTTGTGCCTGAGATGTTTTCACTGATGCGTGGTGATGACATAAAAATGTCCCACTGTGATTAATGTATGTTTAAGTAATCACACCCTGTTCTTTCACATTTAACAGGACTGATTCAGTATCTGGTGCTGCACCATCATTACAATTCATAGCATATGAGCCAGTAATGAAGGACATCTCTTCCTGCTGTGATTTTGAGAATACAATGCTAATGTGAGTAAACCCAACTTGTTTTTTTTTTTTTTTCTCAAGTCATCTCATGCACAATTAAGTTAGATAGATGCATTTGTAATGATGGTGGGCATTTTCGATCCGGACTTATTAGTATTTATTGAATGTATCATTTTACATCGAGGCGACTAGTGTTGTGTCATAGTTAGCCCATATAAATATTCATGCGTGTGGTCATGTTAGTAAGAAGTTATGGGTTTTACATCAATTTCTCAAACCAAAGCCTATGATATATGTCAAAGGTCACCTGACATCCCTGTGAACTGCTGAGGGCCCGTTCAAGCGTTTCATATCAACCTGCTCACACTGTACTGCAGCAGCCAACGACTAATGGAGCATTTAAAGGGCCAGGCGGCGGTTTCTGCCTGTTTTACCTCATTTACTACAAATAAGAGGATGAAAAATCCGTTTGTGGTGCATTGTTGTGCACATTCGTCTGTGGTTTCCCGAGAGTTGGCAGTTTTTCCTCCTGGTTAGATTTCATGCATGCCTACACAATCAGTGTTGTCTCAACTTAACAAATCTGGGATACTTGAATATTTCTGTGAAAGCAAAGTCTCGACATCTCCTCTAACCAGAATATTAGAGACGACCGATGATTGCGTTGAAATAGAACAAAACAACTGAAACCTCTGAGGCAGAGATGATAGTCTGGAGTTCGTGAGGAAGTAAGTCACCGATGATGTCACTGCAAACGGAGCTGTCCTCCCTGTGCCGTCTCCTCCACTTGGCTCTGAGCGATAGTTACAGGTGGGCAAGGCTCTTATGAGAGAGCTGGATGTATCGCTTGTATCTCAGCTCCAAGTAGAAATAAGACCTTAATCATATAAAAGAAATGCCATGTCATGTCATATCATCTTCAAACTCTTATCCATTCATCTGGGTCGCGGGGGGTATTTCCACCAGTGCACATAGGGCCAATCGGGGGGGTATCAGTGTCAGGGCCAGTGACACTGCAGCACGGTCCGAGTGGGATTTGAACAAGTGACATTTGCTTCCAAGGACAACCGCTCTCAGCACTGAGGCCACTTATAAAGAAACCAAGAAATTCTATATACCTCAATAACACTTCAAGGATCCAGTACACGCCTCGGCGTATACGTATGAAAGGGCCTGTGCATCTGAGGCTGTTCTGAGTGGGGGGCTCGTAGCCTGGGGACAGGGGCGGCGCTAACCTCCTCGTGCCTGGATTATCCGTCTCCGACGGCCCACTTGCTTTCCGATGGCTGCTGCCGTCACGGGCGCTTGCATCACACACTTGTCAAAGCGCCTCTCCTCCGCCCACCCCCCTTTTCCGCTGAAAGTCAACACCACGGTCTCACCACACGTATACTTACGTGCTCGCCAACACCCTCGCAAAGGCAAGCACGCACCCGAGCGCACGCACGGAGCACACATGCGCCGGCGCCGTTCCCATAGCGGTGACAAATCCTGCCTCAGCTAGCTCCCATCTGTGAGTCATGTTGTGGCGCGTTGTACGAGTCGAACTCCCCCGTCATCTGCCTTTCGCAGATGAATCGGCAGGGCGTCCGAAGGCCTCGTCTGGTGTCCGGGGCTGCGCGGTGGTTTTCGCATTCAAAACCTCCCGTGGCTGTGGATAGAGGACAGACACGAGCTTTGAGGTATAAGGGAGCAACTTTCCAGCTCTGGGGTCAGGTTAATCATCGCAGCCTGAGCGGGTATAATCCATTAAACCATGAGATCACCCCCACATAGCTTGTAAGGCTGAGTCTGTGCACTGATCCCATTTCCTCTGCATACATATCCATTCTTTCACGCTGGCTCCTATTTGACCTCATAATGGGATTAACTCCAATGACACCAATCTGAAATCTAGCTTTAAACTCTGCAGGGGGAGTCTTATTTTGCTTGTTATTCCCACGAGGGATGAAACATGCTTTGGATTACATAATTCGATTTCTCCCTCCCACTTAGATGTCAATGATGACACATTAATTATAAATAGGGTTTGTGTTTTACTTCCTGCTTCCATCAGGCATGGTCAAGATGCCTCCAACTACATAGCACAACATGTTAATCAATGTCTTTCATAATAAGTAGAGGGCACTGAGTGTATATGTATATATATATATATATATATATATATATATATATATGGACTATTCTTTAATGACTGTGTATATGCAGCAAGTGAAAATGTTTTAATTACGATCAACAGAACAGGTTTCCTCCACGCCCACACTTCAAGTAATATTACTTTCTGCATTGTTCCAGTTGTGTCCACTGATAACTTTTGAAACAAGGCTATTGAAAAAGTTGATGATTTTGTTCTGTTTGCCCATTTATTAGAAAATCAATGTGGAACATTTGACCCTGACGGAACAATAACACTCTTTCACTCCTCTCTGCCTCTTTCTCATGACGCAACAAGACATTAGCACTTTCATTTCTTTGTCTCGCGTCGCTTCCAGAGCCGTTAAGGATCAACTATTCCCATTATTTTTCCCCCTCATCTCTTTTTTTTTTATTGCAGCACAATTCATGTAGTTGAAATGTGGAGCCAAAAGTTGTTGTGCAGATGCAATGAATTGTTACTCAACACATCACATTTGACCTTATTCATCTTAAAAGGCCACGGAATGTTTTTAATGAAGTTGAAAGAAGAGGGTTTTTTTCCTTAATAGTAGCTATGATTTGCAATTGGCCTTGTCACTATGCTGTGATTCACACACTGCACTTCTTGTGCACAGATTAGAAAATTCCATCACTATCGCTGGTCGATAATCGTTCAACATCCTATTACATATTTTTCAGGTCCAAACTCATGTAGACATTTGAAGGGGTCTGATAAATGACAGCCATTTTGCATGTTTCACTCGATTTTGACGATTCTTTTGCACTATTCTTTTGCAAAAAATCGAGGGCCAATATGTCAACAGTGCCACTTATAGTTATCTTTTGCAAGGTTTCTTGTCTCGCTCTGTGACTTGGTAGAACTTTGTTTGACAATTGCACAAAAGCTTTATAAATCGCATTCAGTGCCATATACAGTATTTTGAAAATATAAATGTAGCCCTTCAACACGGGAGATCACACGCAAGTCAAGAGCTCTAAGTAAAGCCATTGAGAAATTGAAATGCACGTCGTTTTCTATGGCTGACTGAGGAGAAGGCAGGAAAGGTTTCAATCATGGCCCAGCACCAGTCCTTTATCGCAGAATCTTTATGTTCGGCTCAGTGGTGCACTCTTAATGTTCACAGCTTTTTATTCCGATGTGAAAGCATCGTTTTGTTGTGTACTTCTCTGTTTGTTCTACAACTAGTAATGAAGACACGGGAGCAAGGAGAATCTCCGCTATGCTTCTATTGCTTGTCAACAACCAACAAGGAAGTGGTTTTTGTCACTTGTCACATGTTACTTACATACGTAGCACGGGGAGCACACGGTGGCTCATAAAGAACAAACTTAACCAGTCGATACACAACATATGATGTCAAGGCAGCTATAATATTGTTTTTAGCATTTCAAGTCCTTCTTGACCTGATTCATTTCGAGTGTCCTCCTGTCACTTAAGCTCATATGTGGACCAGCATCTGTCTCAAATGTGCTGTGTCTTCAAAATGAACATTAAGAGCCAAGAAAACAACCAGTGTAGCAGAGGTGTAAATTCCACACTGACCAATCATAACTTGTTTGAGCTGATGTGGCAACTTCGGAGCAAACACTTGCAACGGATGTAAGACAATACCATGCCACTGGGGGTGTGGTTGTTTTAATTATATTTTAAATGCATCAGTGCCAGAACCAAAACCGAATAAAACAGAAAATGTGAACAGAAAAAAATAGCACAAATGATGGCACAGTGAACGGGTAGCGGGTAAGTGGGTCTGTACTATGTTGCAGATGTATTGATGGGCGGGGTCAGATTGCAGGTGATAGCGGGTTTAGCAGGTGGATACAGGCCAGGGCAGAGCAGGCGATCAGGTCACTGAATGTATAGATTCAAGTTGCATTAATTCATCAAAATAACTTGAAAATAATTGGAACGCATTTCACAGTAAACATTTTCCACAGGTTATATTTTCGTGCCGCCCATTTGTTTATTTGATGGCAGGATTTAGAAAACACCATGAAACAGTTTCCTGCCAAACGTGGCAAAAAACAATGAGCCATGAACAACGGCAGCACCAATTAAATATTGGAATAGAGCCTGGAATTTCTTTTCACTTTCTTTTCCATTGTGAGACTGCATGATATTGACATAGGAGGTCATAACAAGGATTTTGATGGGGGGAAACAGATCTTTTAATCATCTTGTAATATGTCTCCTTTTCTCTGTGGGTCTGTGTAATATTCTATATTCTATTTATGAAACTGAATTCTTATGTCATGACTCCCCCGTGGTTGTTCCGCTTCTATTGATGTTTTGTCGACTCTCGCTCTCTCTCTGCTCTTGATCATCTAATTGTCATATGATTTAAATGCATGGCTCATGATATTGTAACATGAAGAAATTGCTGTTAGAATTACAAATGATAAACTCACACCGAATCAACTATTTATATCCAGGGTCGACCGACTACTGGATAGTCAGTTGAATTTTAAAGTCAGGCTTTGAAATATAGCATAACAGTATTTTCCTGCATGTGAGGTTGAGAGTGTTTATGCAGTGCTTTATATAGCACTGGGGTATTTGATGTGTTTCCCTTTTATCTGTTTTTTGTTTTTTTTTGATCAGAGTCTGGCTGAACATTTATTGAATTCATATAATGGTACATTTTACTTTGTATGCAGGCCTGCTGTGCAGGCATTGTCTTTTTCTATCTGCAGTTTTCAGTGCCTCACGCAGGGGCAGTGCCTGACATGCATGAATCATCCTGTCTTTTTTCTTTTCTAGTGCTGCTGTTGCACACCTCAGAAAAATTTACCATTTCCTGTGCGAAAACATGTATTTATTTGGAATTTCACTGTATTTGTCAATGAAGTTCCATTTTAATCTTATCGGTCATATTGGCCATATACAAAGAAAGAAAGAAACATTAGAATCCCAACATTCGATGAACCCACTTCTGAACCATGTAAACATAGACATCCCGTTTGAACATCAAATTGTATCGATAAAAGTTTTGAAGTTTTTAAAAATGTAAAAAATAATTAGTCTTTCATCTGTGCAGACTGACTTGAGGCCATCACAAGTTGTTGACTGTTCTAAGCGATACTTGCAGTCCTGTCTGATGCTCCCTGCCTCTCTCTGCTCCTCCTCAGAGTCTGAGCCTGGATCAAATCTGGAGAATTTGTCCGGTAATGTAATTTACTTATGCAGACGCATGGCCTGTATTTCTTCAGCCGCCTTTCATCTTTATCAGACACAGATGTTCCGAATTGGATCCAACTTTACATTTAATGGATGACGACATTATAATGTGACATGGGTGAAAATGAAAGGGTTCTGTATCACAAGGAACAGTCAGCATGGAGATGAGGCCAGGGGTGGGGTGGGGGGGGGGTGTATTTATGTATTGCCTGGATACAGGAAAGCAAGATTACTGTCAAAAAGAAATCTGTACATTTCCATGCATTTTTCAGGCCTTTTTATCAACATATTTTTCAGTCTATCTTAGTGGAGTTTTTTGTTTTGCATTTTAAAGGTGCAGCGTGTGATATTTTGCTAACATTTTTTCACTACTGAAATATTACAAAACAATTACATACTGACCTTTTCATGAATTCATAATCACCTGAATGTTTTATTTTTGCCCCCGTTATCCTTAAATGAGCCCATTAATGTATATTTACATGAGGCGCAGCCCCTCTCAATGGGGGCCTCCATGTTTTGACAGTCGTAAAAGTGGACGTACCAAACATCTTTTGAGTTTTAATGACAGCTGAAGTCTCCCATTGGTTCTCCTGCATGCTCAGAGGGGTGAGGGTGAGGTGATGGACACAGCATGCAACTTCACCTCTAGAGGTCACCACACCTTAGATGCTGAACCTTTTAAAGGACACCCATACAGTGGAGAGCAGGAGGTTAGCAGCAACAGCCAAAGCCTCCATGGCCCTTGTATGTGCGTCGCATTCACCGACTAAACTGCGATGCCTTTCCATCTCCTTCACGCAAGCCATGCGCGTGACGCATCGCCGCTGACGTGTGGAAGGAGTCCAGGGTGAGGCACAGAGAAACGGATCGGGCATCCGCGCCGGCTAATTCCGATTCAGGGAATAGAGGGAGCCGCGTTAAGGATGTTAGGCATTAAAGAGTTGTCTTTTTCATGGGATTATCTGCGAAGGAGGAAGTCGGTATTCAGACGGAGCTGACTGGCACGGCAAGATCAGCCCCCGTCCAAGTAGAACACTTCTTCAGGCGTGCTGAACATGGAGACTTAAGTCACATAATCCCTCTCAATATCAGCGCGGATGTCAATACGCTGACGTGAATGGATGGGATACGGCGGTTTCGCAAAGGCTTACCGTTGTTGCGCAGCGGTCGCGGGCCGGTTACTATTATTAGCCACAGCAGTGATATAAATGTTGCCGTAGATCCGCTGATGCAGTGATGACAAAACATATTTAAGGCATCGCTGAAACGCTGCCTGTCTCATAAAATGTCGTCGGGAGGATTCCAGGTTTATTCGCTCGCACCCCAACACAGTGGCAGTTTGGGGGCCGGCAGATATTGAAGTAAATAATTGAGCACACAAAGCTAACACTAAAGCGTTTCTCCGGGGATGAACAAACAGTGGCACACACAGCGCGTTCGGTGCCCAGGTTCAAATGAGACCGAGGCTGTGGATCGTAGCGGGGCTTCTCTGGTGTTTAGTGGCGTCGCGGTTTCTGTCGGCGTGACTCAGCGCGGCTGTCCAACACAAGCTAACCATGACTGTTTGGGAGCGCGGGGGAAACAATGGCCTTTCAAAACGAGTGGAATCGGGCGGATCGCCGCTGTTTACGCGCTGAGATTTAGCTCAGTGTTGAAACCGGCTTCATCCCCGCTCCTGTGTCGTCCTGCCAAACATCGGAAATCCTGCTGTTAACATATCGCACGAAGCATTCAGGGTGAACGCGACACATCTCAGGGTGTCCCGAGTGTAATTGTGGTGGTGGCACTGTAGAAAAGTATTAACTGCTGCTGCTGTCGCCCCCTTTCATCAATTCATTCTTGAGTCTCGTCAAAATATTCATTATATCATCTAATTTCCTTTTTATCTTTTGTCTCAGCTAATTGCAATGATCAGCTGATCACTTTTTAATCATTTAGTGAAAGTGACATTTGACCCTGCGAAAGTGGAACCTTATCTTTACATCAGTCCACTAATTTAGCTCATTCCTCAGGTAAACACCAGCCTTGCTCATTTTCATTATAAGTTTACAAGTCTCTGTCCTTAGTGGTCTAGTTTTTTATTAATAACTTGATTGATTCTATCAAAGATAGATTCAGGGGAATTGCTAGTTTTGTAATAAAGTGAAGGTCTATGAAGTATTTATGTGTATACTATACTGACTACAATTCACCAATCATATTTGATGTTTGGATAAGAGAGGCAGAATGTGATTTTACACTTTCTATTGAGGTGAAACATGTTAGTCTTTACATGAAAAGATTTCACCAATATAAAGAGTGTAAATGGTCCAAACGGAGCAGCGGCGCAGACGCTGCAATAATTAGCCGACTGTCGATCAGACTGTAACTGAACATTGGTTCATGGTTGAGTCTTTGCAGTCTCTCTCATTGTTTGATGTGAGGTGCTGAGTAATATGCTAAAGGAGACAGAGTAGAGCGGAAGGGCTGTCTGCCCGAGAGCCTGTTAAACTACTGAAAATGTGTTAGATGTGGTGTATCGAATGTCTGTGATGTGCTTCAGTCTGGATTTGTCTCACTGTGCGATGAGACTTTTCCCACTCGCTCTGATGAGAGTTTTAGAATCACATTCCACCTCAGCTGCCTCTCTCCACACAGACGCTAGATCAGTTCTGTGTAATGTGTATAATTCATTTACATCAGAACACCATAGACGTCTACGCAAATTGAGGTTCGACACGCATACAACACCATTTTTTGTTCGATTTAAGGGAAATTAGAGTCTTTGTGTAATTTTAATTAGAGAACCTACTTCATATCTTAATAAATCTAGCTCCGCTTTTCCTGATACTTTTAGGAACTGGAGCATTATATCGTGTTTAACATCTTTGGATGGGCGGTAATAAGCCGTGCGCCTCTCGGTGACACGTCCGGGTTGAACTTTTCCTCCCCTGCAGACTTGAAAGGAAATCTTTTCACTTTCCATTTCCTACCATGACACTGCAAATGCACCCTCTCTCACAGGACTTCCCCACGAGTGTACTTTTCACTTAATGGGAACATCCCAAATTAAAAAGGGTGTTTGATCATTACTATGACAGCCTGTATGTGCTTGTGTCTCCTGATTTTCCTCCTCCCTCTTTTCCCCCCTTGTGTAGGGAGGAAATCTTGACTGCGACAAAATGCATACTCCTCCATTTCGGTGCAGGTGCGAAAGGCAGGCTGCAAAATGCTAATTTGAGTACTTTGGCAGCAATCAAATAGCATTTTGCCAAGGGAGGTGAAGAGACAATAGTTTCTCTAAACAGCTGTTTTGACTTGTTGGTGCCAAGCAGACAGAATATGAAAAAACCTCTTTGAGGAGGTGCTGTGGTTGTGTTTGTGTAGATCATTATATGCAGCCGGTTTCCTATTTATTTTGGCACAGAATTGTGTTGGTGTGTCCTCACTGTCACCGTGGCTCGGAATTTAAAGCAGTCCAAGGAAGGTTTGAGGATTTCGTTTGCTGGTTGCACACAGACACACACACAAATAATCCAAATTCTTTGTTATTCTAATGGCTCGGATTATGGTTGATTTCCACCGTAGACTGTATATAAAGACGGAGCGTAGTGTCCGTAACGTCATCCGTTGGTTTCAGCAGAGTGTTTCTGAAGCAAGTTGTGGGCGAGTCCCTTGTCGCCATGGTGCCGAATCCGAACCTCTCCTGGTGCCGTCGCATCACCCGCAGTCCGGGACTGGTCGGCCCAGCTGTCAGCCAAGAAGCCACGCCCTCAAGTATTCACAATTTTAAACGTCAATAACTGCAAAATTACTAAGTTTGATAGAAATTCACCCCCATATAGTTGTGACGGGAAAACATGACTGATTGGGACCAAAACCAACATTATAATAATGTTGTAAAGCATCAGGCTTTGAACATGTTTCTTTCATAAAAGTTGACCACCTTAACATGGGGGTCTATGGGAATTTGCTCCCTTCTGGAGTCAGCTCCCAGTGGCCACCCCATGAACTGCAAGTTTTTTCACTTCCTCATGTGCTTCATCTGTATTCTCTGGAGGTTGTCCCTTGATTTTCACACATCAGACCATTTATGAATACACAATGAGAGTTTTCCCTCTCTGCTACTTTGTACCTGCAGCTGTCAGGATGATGTGTGTGTTCCAGCTGTGTTGACATATTTGTTTTTTTTACATAAGACACAATTATTTTTTATCAGTCTTGGAGCTTTAATTAGTTTTATGTCGACGAGTTTCGCTTTAATCATCTGACATGACCCCAGGCTCCACCACCACCTACATACATGCAACTCCCAGGATCATAAATTAGCACAACCTGTTTGTGTTGTTCCAATTTGAAAGCTATGCACATACCAACACATATACCGCACAAAACAGCTCAATATGTGCATTCACACACTACACAAATGGAAAGATCTGTGTCTTTGATTCCTGACTGCATGTCCTTGGTAGATATTTGCTGTGCGGTATAATCGTATTTTGGGTAGCGCAGTGTATTTGTGCTTTGGGCCTTGGCATCTCCTGCGCAGGACTTGTTCCAAGACTGGATTCTCCTTGGTGCCCTTTAGGAGACAATCTGACATTATCTGCCTTTACAGAAGCTTATCCCAGCCCAGCGTGCTGATGATAGTGTTTATTTCTCCTTCCCCTTCCATTTTTGTGAAAGCAACTGCAAACAAATGCATAAAATGTAAACTAGCTGGGCGGGATTATGCACTTTTGGCAACCACATGCACGATCTGATTGCATGGAGTTTGTTTACACCTTTTGTTTGCAATGACGCTGCAAGCTAAACTCAGGTTTACGTAAACAAAAGCCCTCAAGTCAGTGCAACAATTCTACTTGACTTGTTTTTCAAAAATGCTCAAATGAATTTGACTATTTAAAAAAACTGTAAGAGAACCTACAGATCTATATTTTAAGGAGCAGCCTGTGTGGGTTGTAATGTCCATGAGTTGTAAAAATTTGCAGAGAATAACAAAAATATATTCTGTTGTAAATTAATACAGAGGTTGTTTTAAACACTCATCTCTTTATTCGTAACAAGTGGCTTGTCCCTGACATGATGGTACATGAGTCATTTTCAGAGATTTTTGCTTAGACCCCATAGTGAAATCAAATTTCAGGGTCTCGCCCACCTCCAGTCGACTGAGTAAGTATGAAATGTTGCCGACATGGTGTTTATGCTCTCTGAGACCTTGTCAGTAATGTTCAGTCCAATCAATATGACCATTAAAGTCATAGAAGCCATTAATACGGTCAGTCACTTGTTTATGACGGCATTAAAAATCAAATCCCTATTTTGGTTTGGAGCTAAGTGTCTCGGCACACAGCAAAATAACATGTCGTGACCATAGAGGGCAGATAAGGATGGACGATGTGACAGCGTGAAAGTGAATCAAAAGTGTCTCAACGGCCCCCTGGTGGTTGATAGTGGTACTGGTCGTAAACTTCATATTCTCCATGTTCGCAGTGTTTGACATTTATTTCACAAAAAAGTTGATTTCTGTACTTTAGAAAGTTCTTATTACATCTCTGGTGCATTTTCCTGTATCATTATCATCAGTATCATTAAAACAGGGTGAAATCATTATTGACACCATAGATTGGTTGTGCAGGTGTATTAGTGGGACCCTGATACTCAGGGTTAGGGTTAGGCCCAACTGCAATACACAAATGTCCATTATATACCTCATATATAATATGATATATACCACAATACCTGCAGTCTGACTTGAACTACATTTTTTTTTTAAAAACAGTTTAAGTTAGAGACTGACTTCCTGTCCCGCAGAGCACCGCTCCATTTACAATGAGCTGCCACTTCCTCCTATAATTCATCCACAGGTTTTGGTAATCCATCAAGGAAACACTTTAGTCGCCTCTGGAAACTTTTATAAAATGACACAAGCTGTTATCTGACTGCTTTGAGCGTTTGTATCCGGGGGAACCCGATACTCTGGCTAGATGTCCTGATTACTACTGTGCAGGCTGCAAATGACATCTCTCTGTGGCAGTGTTCGTGTACGGGAAATGCTCCATTATGTCTAAATATTAGGAGGAAGTGGAGTCGAGGTGTCGTCCATCTTTGCTAAGAGTCTTAGGGTGATAAGTGCATTCCCGTGTGAAAAACCAGAGTTTACTGTGTTTGAACGAGCCTGCATCCTTTCACCGGGGTTAAGTCCAGCGCTAATTTGGCATTAGCACCTGCACAGCCACTACTTGCCACTTGCAGTGGATATTCCAGTGCATCATTCCGGTGCCCAAGCCATGAACTGAAATAGTTGTACATGCTCCATGCAACATTATCAACATCTCACATGTTGTATCATACTAAACCCATTCCCCGCCTGGCTCTGGCAGCTGCAGCAGCGCCAGTGTTCGCCAAGAGTCCTTCAGGGGTCCGATGTTCAAGCTCTGCTCCCACTAATCCAGGCGGTGTCACATCCGTATCCACTCTGTACACATGAACAAGTGATCAGCAAGCTCTTCAGTCCGATCACGTCAACACTGGACCTGTGGCCTGACCAAATAGCTTTTATTGAACCAGCTTTCTTTTCTCTTGAGTGCTGCGGACGTTTCAACGACTTTTTGCATGCTCTGATCCTGAACATCCTCGAGTTCTCCAATCCATTCGTGTGTGACTTTTGGAGAGTTACAAAAGCGATCATCTCATGGGTTAGCGCTGGGCTGTCGGACATACGTCGGTGCCGTGGGCCAGAATCGGCCCGGCAGAGGGTCAGCAGGATTATTTTGTTGATGTTGAGATGTTGGTTTATTGGCTATGCCGGGACACTAGAGGGAGTCCGATGCCGCTAATTGAAATTGGTGCATTGAAGAGAAGAAGAGGAGGAATCGACTGTGTGTGTGTGTTGTGTGTGTGTGTGTCTCACTGGTTTGATGTGAGAGGTTCATTTGCACCATTATGATATGGTTTGACTGTTCCGGCCCGCTAAAGGATAAATTGGGCTTCATGTGGCCTCTCGACTAAAACGAATTCAACTCCGTGCACGGGGGTTACAACACATGAGTCGGAGAGATCTTGACATCGATTTTCCGATCACTACTGTCGGTGGGTGATATTTTGGCATCATGCGGTGACGTGAGGAGGAGAGACAGAGTTGTCCATGTCCGTTGACACTCTGCGGTTGCGCTTACGTGCTGCATCGGAGGCCGTGCTTCTTCCACATGGTCTCCCATTATGTCCAATAATTTATGTTGCCCTGCCAAATGTGCTGAGCGTGGAGCAAGGTGTATAAATAGTAGAACGGACGTCGTCAGAGTGCCGGGTCATGAGGGGGACAGAGGGGGGGGGGGGGGGGGGGAGAGAGCTTACTACAGGAGCATTAGAGGGGGGGGGGGGGGGGGGGGGGGGGGGGGGGGGGGGGGGTGAGAGAGCTTACTACAGGAGCATTAGATCATGAACATCAAAGATGTGAATCGCTGACTCATCAGAACCCGGAGCATGACTCTGATGCCGCGCGTACATGCTCCTACTCTGGATGAGCCTCAACATGGCTGACCCTGCTGAACCTGTGTAACCAGCGGTGCACCACTTTGCACTCTGCATTTTGAATAATTATTCATACGCGATGACAAGTGCATTGTTTCCTTCCGCTTCACCGACTTCATACGGAGCATGGTTTTGGATAATTGAAGAGAGAACAAAAAAAAAAAACGTGTTTTTTTTTTATTATATTCAAAATAGCTGCATAACCTCACCAATTATTAGAGCGTATAATATCTGATATTATTCTCCCAGGCAACTTGTGCTTGGCGTGGCCGTGGTCAGTGTCTTCCCAGCGAGCTTTCTCGCCGAAGAAATGAGTCACAACATCCGAGCGATAGTAAATATCAGTAAAAACATTGACGCAGTTGTTCCCTCGTCTCTTTACACCTCCGCCTCAGCCATTATCGGTGTGTGCTCGTGTGTTCCGGCCCCACAAAACAGGCCTCCGCTCTGCCTTGGGTTGTTGCTGTTGTCTGGAGCTCTCTCATCTCTGGAGGTCACATTTGCCGCCCTGGAGGTACTCGTTATGGTCAGTGTGCCAACTGTGTGGGCATGCTAAGAGAACCATATGCTGTCTGTTAAATCACACTCAGCGGAGGCAGCAGGAGGAAAAAAAAAACAAAACACAGAGCCGCTCGGTATCCGATGGAAATCACAACATGCTTAACGTGCACGACGGAGTCAAACAGCGCGGCGTAATAACGCGGGCGTTTCGCACATACCGTCCCTTCTTACCTTGTCACTTCTCATTTCGGGTTGTGCGCTGAGCTCCTCAAGAGAGAGGGAGGGATTATTTAGCCGGAGGAGGAACCAGGCCGCTATTGCAGGGGCCTCTCGTCACGATTCTGCGCTCATTCAGCTGGTGAAGTTCACCGCGGCGCAACGTCAAATGCGCGCTTCTTGATTCGATTTGTGCCGAGGCTTTGTCATCGCGGCCGGTCGTGGTCTCGGGCCTCACAATATTTATTCGAGCCTTGTGGCGAGTCAGGCAAAGTCACAGAGGAGTGGGGGAGCTGTGTGCCCAGTGTTTTCACACCTGCAGAGAGCTTTTTCACTCTTCATCAGAAATTCCAGTGGGTGTTTTTCGAGCACGAGACCAAAACGCTCCAGCGGATGTTCAGCGTTAGTTGACCTTGACTCGCACATATATGTACATTCCTATAGATCCTATGTTTCCATATAGTCGGTGATGGAAACGTCCAGAGAGTCATAATCCACGTGAATAGTCATCCAGACGCCTGCCTCGCCCTGTTAAAGGTGCAGTGTGTAAGATTTCGGACGATTTTTGTCACTTCTATTTATAGAAACATTATGTAATATATATATATGTATATAAATAAATAGTCTGACACGCCGCACCTTTGTCATGCTCTGAAGCACTGACCAAATGTCGTTTTGTCGAGGATATGCCAACCTACCACCCTGACAGCTGAAGATTAGTGTCTAATAAATCTGTGGTCATGACTCATTCGATCATTCAGCCTCAATCATCAGCTTTATACGCGTCAATCTATCATTTAGATCGCGTGTGGAAAAGTAAATCTATGCATTTATTCACGATTAGTAATTTGACTGTATATGTTAATTATTCCATTTTCCGAACAGAACTGTCAAATCGTTTCTGCCCTCTGCTTCCCTGTTCTTAATTTAGTTCATTTTCATGCAGGGGAAAGAAAAATATGAATGACTCATACCAACAGCAGTGCACTGCTTAATAAACGCAGTGAAGCAGTGAAGCACAGAGCACATTTGAATGTATTATTTTGCAAAACATGCGTGTTCTTTAGTTTGTGTGATTGTGAACGGTCCAGTTTACTTGATCTTTTTGTGGAGGAACAAAGTTTTAGAATTCCCTCACACACAAGGCTCCACAGTGACACTAGGGTTATGAATTCATTTCATGTTCAGTCCAGAATAAGTGTCATTGATCATATCAGCTGAGAAGATTTAAAAAAACAAAAAACAAAAAAAACAAGTAACCAGAAAACTGTTGGTTTGTGTTTGGCCCCTGAACTAAAATGAGTGGGACACCCCTGGTCGAAGGCAGTTGTGCTCTTCTTGAAAAAGGGATATTGTGAAGGATTTAGTGACATCTTATGGTGGAAAATCACTTCTCTCACACTTTCCAAACATGAAGGATAGAGAGAACATAGCCTTCCATTAGTAAAACTCAAGTGTGACCTGCGCCTAATGTAATTATCTAAAGGGGTCATTCTAGGGTCACGCATTCAGCAATTTGTACATTTAGGTCTTAATATACTACTATATTAAACACCACTGTAAGATTTTTTTTCTATCTATAAAGAATAATTGTGCCCTAAATCTCACTCTGGACCTTAAACGGCACAAACGTAAACGTGGAGAGAAACTAGAGAGACTCACAGCACAATGACGCAGCAGTTTTACCGTCACTTCAGAGCAAGATGGTTGAATCCAGGTTTCTCTCTGCCCATGTTTTCCCCCTGTCTGTTTGGGTCGATCCCAGAGTCCAGAGACTGAAACATTGCTGTGAAGTAAATTAGACACTGAATAGCTCAAATGCGTTCATCTCGGTGTTTGCGGTTGTTTTTCCGTGTAACAATGGCCAGCCCAGCGCCCCGCCTGTGTGGGATCAAAGGATCCTCACCTGAGAGGATAGAATGGGCGGATATGTAGATGTACTCTGTGTGTGCATGCGCGTCCATTCAGGGGATCTGGACCGCGCAGCAGAGTGCGGATCAAAGCGCCCACCTCACCGCCACGGATCAGAGGAGCTCGGGCCTGTTTCTGCAGGAAAGGATATAAGCCCTGTGCAAGTTTTTTCACCTGTGTAACTTTTGAGTGTCTGTGACTTGAATGTCACTGACGCGTCCCCAAGGGCCCCCCCCCCCCCCCCCCCCCCCTCATATTCTGCTGCTTCGCCGCAGAGGTGAGCGAGACCCATAAGTCTTGTTCCCATTGGGAGAGAGTGCGAGCGTTGAGGTTGGACAGGGAGTAAATCATCAGCCTCCACGGGCCTGACACGAACACTCTGCGTGACGCTGCGCACAGCCGCTGTTTGTCATTTCATTGTGAAATTTAGTGGAAGTGGATCTGTCCAACAACAACGGATTGTAGCTTGTGAGGCTGCCGACGGAGGTTTGAACGTGAGACTTTCGTTTTACATTCATATTGGTCGATATAGAATATCAATTATGTATAGTGATATTTTCACATGGGTGTATAATCTTCTGAATGTATGAATAGCTGTTTTCATTAGCCCAGGATGACCCTATTATCTTGACATCAGGAGTAGGCCCTCTCTGTGGAGGCGACTATGTTGCACTTGCATGTTTTTGAATTAACCTTTAATGGAAACACGTATGCTGTTTTGAATTTCAATGCCAACCGAAGGCTTCGATGGATTCTCCGATGTTCATCACTGATCTGAAAATATACATTAATGCGCTGATTTAAGTAGACCAAAATATCACACACTGCACCTTTAAGTCTTGAAATAAGATTGACCCATTTTTGTGATATCAAGTAAACGTATTTAAATGTTCATATGGATTGTCATCAAAGATAATTGGCCCCTTTAGGGGATTATGTTAGGGGAAAAAAATGACTTGATGAATTAACCATGATGACAATACGTGAAGGTATTGCAGCAATCCAGATTAGTTGAGATGACAAGCTACGCGTTTTTTGTTTCTGAAGCAGGAACAGAAACAAGGATACTGCTTCTGGCAGCTTGTGAGCCTCATGGCATCTGATCTTTGAAAGATGTTTTGATGCAAAACTGCCTTTTGTTTTGCAGCCTTTACCCTCTGCTCTGCTCTGTGAGTCACTCATCTCACAAACAGGAAAACATCAACAATGAAACGATCAAATACAAAGTGGGGGGATTTGAAAAAAAACTACCAAAAAAAGCCCCCTTCTCACATACGTAATCATGGAGTCGCCTGGTCAGAATATGTCTGTGCAGCGCATGTGTGTGATGTGTCTGCGTGGGAGTTTGATGGGAAAATGGAGGGGCAGTTAGCAGGCAGTCAAAACATGTGAGACCGCGGCTGAAGCGGCTTGAAAAGATTGGTTGATGTGTGTTATAGTGTGTGTGTGTGTGTGTGTGTGTGTGTGTGTGTGTGTGTGTGGTTCATCAATTCAACTCAGTGTTGGATCCTTCAGGGAACATGAGCATCTAGGATGGACGCCTCAGTAAAGTGAAGCTTGCGTGAAATTGAACTTCTCACATCACTGTCTTAGGTTTGTCAGAGATCTGGGCATTGGACATTACATAACACACACACACACACACACACACACACACACACACACACACACATTGTCAGTGATTCCTTAATATTGTCTTTTGCGGATGCAAGGTGAGCTGCGAACATGTCACCGCTACTTGTGTTGTTGGAGATGTCATGGACAGCGACTCGCTGCCTGAAGGTTATATGTTGATGTCGGGGCCTTTTTGTGGAGGCCTGGCTTATTTACACAGCGCTATAGAGGTCGAAGGTGTGCTCAGTAAATATGCCTTTCCTCTACAAATATCCTATGTTGCTGCTGTGCTCGGGCCTGATAAAGAGAACTGCTGAGATTCCAATCAAGATTGTCGCTTTGAGTCAGAGACCCATCATCATCCCTGAAAATAAAATAAAAAACGATATTTTGCTCATTCCCTCCAAAGGTTTCAATTAATTCCTCAGCTTAATGTATGTTTTGAAGCGTGCACTGGGGAGACAGAGACGAAACGGTGGCTCCATTGAACCGTTGACGCCTTTTTACATTACAGCAGCAATTTAGACCGGAATGGCGCTCAGTGGAGCACACACCTCCACCAGGGCTCGACAGTCCCCTTATATTCAATCAGGCTGCACCGGAATTGCACACACTTATGGATATTAGCCCTTTTTAAGTGCCCATGATGTTTTTCATCAAGATGCATGAATTATTCCCAGGGAATTAGATACAAAAAAGTCAAAAATATTGGAGAAATTGCAATTTTAAAGAAATGGTTGAATCCATGCCAGACTTTAATGAGTTCTCTCTTGGCTCGTGTCCCATCTTCCCACCCAAGTTTCATGGAGAGCCAAATAAACCAACAGGGGTGAAAAAAGAATTTCCTCGGTGGAGGTAATGAATTCCTGCTTTTCACACTAAGTGTCTACTGGAAAGTATTTATCATATTGTGTCGGGTGTCCCGGTCCTGCAGAGTTCCGTTTTGGGCAGGAAACACACCAAAGTGCTTTCCACTGCTAATATTGTCCAGGATTTATTTCTGCTTAGCAGGTAAAATCACCTGGGTTGATAAAGACGGCCTTTAAACTGCAGTGAAGTGCAGCTTTTCTGAAACTCAGTCATGGGATTTAACTTCTCCTGGCAATAAAACGTGGTCAAGAAAGTCAGCGGAGCTGAGTGTTTAAAGGCTGTTTGTGTGTGTTTATGCTTTTGCAAAACTAAAAAAGAACAGTGCAATGAATGAATCACTGTGCGTTTATCTGCTGTGTGCTGCTCTATAATTGATCAAATGGTGGAGTAACCAGTGCTTGACGCCATAACCACCGAGTAAGGAAAGCACATTAATACAAACTAGCACATAAATGTGCTTTATTTCACATTAAAACTAGGACTCAGTTATTTCCTGAGTGCCCTCTGTGCTGTATCTGTCCTCTGCAGAGAATCTGCTCCTTCACGCAGTCAGGTTTTATGCTCCATCCTGCTCTGCACTGGATCTACTGGAAGCAAGGGGCAACCTGCAGACAGATGAAGCACGTAAGGAAGTGAAAAAAACGTGCAGTTCATAGGGTGACCACTGGGGGCTGACACCAAAAGGGAGCAAATTCCCATAGACTCTCAAGTCAAAATGGTTGAAACATGTTTAAAGCCTGGTACAAACTTCTGTTTTGGTCTCAGTCAGTCACATGTTTTTCCTGTGACAGCTGTGCGGGGGGGGTGAACATTTATCTTATCTCGCTTATTTCTATATTATCGACATTTGAAATCGCACATGATTAAGGGAGTGGCCTCTTGACTGACAGCTGGGCCGACCTGATACCTACCAGGGGTGATGCGACGGCACCGTGGGCCCACCCACGGCTCCGTGTGTGCTCCGCCGCTTTGCCCATTTTTGAATGAACCGGGAACCAGGAAAAGTTAGGATTCGGCGAGATGACAACAAGGGGCTCGTCCACAGTTTGATTCAAGTGCACTCTGCAGAAACCGACGGGTGACATCTCGGACGTTATGTCCATCTTTATATACAGTCTATGAGTGGAAGTTTACTCGAGTGCATTGCCCTCCAATGTTAGTCTGCGCGATCCCTCCACACATACACACACACACACACACACACACACACACATACACACACTGGAAATATCAAAAATGAAGCCCAGTCTGAAAGAATCAACCAGCAAGTAATCTGAGTTTAACAGCCCTGTCGTGATAACCCTGGTCACAGGCAGCATAGTGGTTTCTGAGTGCCACTACAGGATGCCCCCCCCACCCCCCACCCCTACCCCCGCCCCCTCCCTTACGTTCTGCACTTTACCAAATTGCCAGTAATCATCTCTGCTGTTTAATGCATTTAAATATGATAACTCCATCCATCCTTCCAGCCGTGCTCTGCTGTAACCCATGGCTCAGAGTCGGTGAAAATCTGTGCATGGCGACTTAATGATTCGATGATTCACCGGTAAGCAGTGACTCACGCTCTTATGAAAAGACAATCTGTCTTCTTTAAGACCAGTGATGACATGCGATCCCCATATAACGGACACTCTGCATGTCAAAGGTAAATGAAGGTTCGGATCTCCTTTAAAAGCGCTTATTATGGAGCTTTTAGTGAGACTGAGCTTACAAGACTGCAGATATCATGCGGTGTTCTAAGCATTTATCCTGCTCAGCTGTTTTGACTTGTTATTTCTTCAGTAATCCTCTTTGAGATTTGTTTTGGCGAAGAAAACATGGATCCTCTTGTTGGGTGGACACAAGAGACACGCCTGTGATAAATGTCTCATCATGGTTTCCAGTATGTTTGTGCCCAGACTGCTTTGTCCCAGCTGCTCATTGTGTGTTTATCATTCCATCCGTCCATCCATCCATCCATTCATCCATTCATCCATTCATCCATGAACACGTGCACACATGACTCTTGATCTATATTCATGCATGTTAAAAGCACAGCTTTTTGAAACGGATTATGTACTAATGATATATGTATGTGGACAACTCATGTTTCACTGTGTGTATATATATATATATATATATAAAACAGTCAGTATTTTGCAAAAGGCAACAAATCAATTCATGACAATCACTTGGTGTAATTAAGGAAATTACAGTAGGCATTTGTGCTGCATGGTTAATCACAACACAGGCTCAAGACACGTAATTAGTATAATAACATAAGGGAATGTGTCATTGTAGTTTCAACAATAGAATTCAGTTTGGCTCTTGTTTAATAAGAGCAAAAACACATCATTAGCATGACCATGATGTCGTTAAAAATGCTGACTAGATTAAAGAACAACATGATCAAGAAACGCATAACAAAGAATAGTGATCATTGAAATAGCAGCAGCAGCATGGGTTATTAATAGAAATACAGAGAAAGATGCAGTGTGTGATATTTTGGGCATTTCTTTTACTAATTCAAAACAATTACATACTGATATTTTCATGAATTTATAAGCATCCGGATGTTTTTCACATCACCTTTAAATGAGCCCATTCATGTGTATTCACATGAGGAGGTGGGTGGGGGGGGGTCCTCTCTATGGGGGCCTGCATGTTTACCTTAGGTTCTCCTTCATGCTCAGAAGGGTGAGGGTGAGGTGATGGATACAACATGAAACTTCACCTCTAGATGTCACCAAATCACACAGACTGCACCTTTAAGAGGGGCATTTCTAACTGTTTTCTTTTTTCCGTTCTTTAAAATTCACCCGGCAGAGAGACTCCAGAGAAGAATATGGCTTGTTGCCCTATTATAGACATCTCATATCATTTGTATCGAGTCTGAGATGGAGTCAAAAGATTGATCCATAAATTCAACCTTTTTATGATTCTGACACTATTACAGCCGGTGCCTCGTGGCCCCCAATGTTATTTGTGCGTGCACATTAAGGTGTGATGCTTTGTTTCTCTCTGCAGGCTCCTCTGAAGTAAAACCTCGTGCGGAGCATCCACAACAACGCGGCGTTCTGGTGAGTTCCCAAGCTGAAATTAAAACCCTCTCTCTTATTTACATAATATACCGCCGCACATTACTCACAGCCAGACTGTGAGCATGAGCAGAACGTGATGAGGAAGGGGAGAAGCTTTGCTAACGATATGCAGGAAAGGAAAATAACCCGCCACCCCCCACCCCACATGACCGGATCATTCACTTAGTTTTGACTCCGCCGAGGCAGATTGTTGCACCCTCTGCGTGCTCCATTTGAGATAAAGGCATTATTTCCTTTTGTCTACACTCATTAACTCAAATGCAGGCACAGGAATAGAAAAAAAAAAAGTCTTCTCTTAATCTTTACCTCATTGTTGCTCCCCCTGATATAGACCTGTTCAGAGAGCGAGAGCGAGAGAGAGAGAGAGAGAGAGAGAGAGAGAGAGAGAGAGAGAGAGAGAGAGAGAGAGAGAGAGAGAGAGAGAGCATGCTCACGGTGACTGTGCTCGGTGTCCTCACACTGAGGCAGGGCTGGGCTGGTGCCACGGCTGTTTGCCTCATAGCCTGCGCAATGGGAGTCGGCTCCATTATCAGAGCTGCTGCTTTGCCACCCTGCAGCAAACCCAGCGTCCTCCGCTCCTGCAGATTTAATTTCTTATCTCTGTAGGGAAAACAGTCCCTTCTGATGAACAGCGCAGAAAACACCCGGGGCCGCTGTGAACACGGATGGAAAATACATACAATAATAGACGGTCTGATAAACTGGGGAACGTGCGCGGCACATTTATATACTGTACCTCGTTGCAATTTTCTGCTTGATCCAAGAGGTTCCAGGGAATTTGATTTGTATTGTAAATAACGATGTGTGTGTGTGTGGGGGGGGGGGGGGGGGGGGGGGGACGGACGCTGGCGCCGCAATACCGTTACAAGCAATTACTTGCCGTTGAGCAGGTATGAAGACCTTTAAACGGGGTCCCTGCCTGCCTTTAATCCACCAACGTTGTTCTTCCAGGACAAAGCCGGTCGTGTTCGCGTTTTCCGTTTGCACACAAACAAAGGCAGCTCCTCAGCTGCACCGTCACACGGCCTAAACTCTGCATGAACCGCTGCCACTCACACACACACACACACACACACACGTGCCGCTTTTGTTGAAAGTCTGGTGAGAACAAATTATCACCTTGTGGAGACGTGAGCAGCCAGGATGTCAAAGTGTAAGGCTCATATATTCAGATCTCGCTCCGTTCTGTTCCATTTGTTTTACTTTTGACAGCGGAACGTCTCCGTCGCTGCGTTGGGGTGGGAGTTGGAATTCGTAATGGAACTGAAAGATTTGACTCGAGGTGGCTTTTCCAGCCTTTCACTAACAGCTTCATCAATGTCACCAAAAGCCACTACAGTGGTAATTGTGTGTCAGCTTCCTCGGGCTCTAAAACAAGAGTTATTATGTGAACACAAAGACGCTATAGAACACGATACACCCTGGCCAAATTAGTTTTCCGGTGTGTTACACTAATCTCCGTGTAGAGTTGCGTGGAGTTACTGTCGTGATCTCTGTGACGTAAAGCATCACGAGTGACTCCGACACTCGAGACCTTTTCTTTGGGACATTGCCTCTAATGTCAAAAACAAGTCCAATGGTTGCAGTGGTAAAATCATGGAAAAGAAAAGCACTCATGTTGTAGACTGACCTCTTTTCCTAATTCTCTTTTATTGTTTTATTACTGCGGCTGCGTATGAGGATTAACTCCGAGCTATAAAAGAAATGCATCGTTTGAGTCCTTTCTATTACATGACCAATGCGCAGGTAAAAAGGATCTACTGGTAATCATATAATACTTATTTTTCCAAATGGTGTTTTCATTAGTGTATAATAACCTGTTTGCATGAGCGCTTGTTTTTATCACCATAGAGGGGGGCCTTGTTATGAGCCTTTACAGTTACATCGGGAGCAGGCACCGCCCATGTGGGGACGGCCGTGTTGCATAACCAGGTCCAGCATGGAACAAATAAACACCTGTTGAGATTTAATTACAACTGAAGGATGAAAGAGATGTGGAGTGATGGATAACATGCAACTAAAGCCTAATACACATTGTTGTAGACTTGGACTCAATCAGTGAAATCCTTGAACTTCTCACCGATGGAGTCGATACCGAATAAAGTGTGCAAGTGATGGCATATTTTGTAAAAGCATCAACATTCATGTGTGGGCTGTTTAGAGACAAAATGCTTTTATTGCAATTCAAAAAGATGAAATCTCTTAGACCAGAGGTGTCAAACTCATTTTAGTTCAGGGGCCACATACTCCAGGACCAGTGAAATCACAGCCTTATAACCTATAAACAACACATTTCTCCAAATGTCTCCCTTTTGTTTTCGTGCAAAAAAAGTACATTCTGACAATGTTCACACTTTACTAACTATCTTTTTCGCAAAACATTATGAACAACGTCCAGCACGAACAGTTTGCTTGCTGCTACTTTTTACTTTTATGGAAGAATTGCAGTCGGCGTATTTTCTGTGATTTTGACCCCATGCAAAGTCACCTTACGGGTTGGACCGGACCCTCTGGCGGGTCGCGTTGGGCCCACGGGCCGTATGTTTGACAGCCCGGGCCCAGACGGACAATCTCTGAGAGGGAAAAAGCCATTTAGAAAACCCATTGACTTGTAGATGAGGGAGAACTTGTTCCTTTGACATTGTAACTCTCCGCAAAATTGAACTGAACTTTCCTTGGAAAGAAACTAACCTGCAAATGATGAAAAACTGCACGTGCCTTTCTTTTTTCAGCAGCACTTAGCTGTCATCGTGTCAAAGTTGCAGGACATTCGGCTGCTAAATGTTGCAGATGTAGGAACCGCCGGTTTTCAGGTGGAGGGCTGGAGTTTACAGCGTGTGGCTGCATGAGGAGGCATTGATTTTTCCTGCTTTGAACCATTAGTCCTGCAAGACGCTTGTCTGCACAGGGCGTCTGTGCGGCTGCAGTACTGCACAAGGAGGCAGAAATTGTCAGTACGAGATCATTCATCAGTTGGGTAGAAATAGAAAAGTTAATAATCCATAGTATGAGCAACAGAACATCTCCAGATTATGTATGTGCATTAGTTGCCGAGGGATTCGGCGGGAGGGGGGGCGGGGTGTTATCGGTGAGGACGTGGTTGTTCAGATTCTCTGAAGTAGATTCATTTAGGGATTTCCACGGAGCTCTCGGAACATTTTGAGAGGAGAATATTTTTAGTGTTAATTTAAACAAATTGATGTGAACAGGGGATTAGTGATCATCGTGTTTCGTTTCATGTGAGAAGAGGATTCAGGTCTGGTGTTTGGTGGGAAACCGTGTGCAGGTTACGACTTTGACAGCTTTGACATTTTACTGCCAGGTCCAGGTGACGGTTTACTTCCATGGAAAAAGCGTCTTTATACGGAGCCGCTGCGACAGCGGGAAGGTTCGTCTGCTGAACGTGTTTGTTTCCTTTATATGTGCCTCTTAGTGGAAATGTGCTGAGTCGTTAAAGCGCTTTAAAATCTGCATGAAAAGTACAAAAGGAACCGAGCAGCAAGATGAATCAGCGGAGGGGGGCATGTGAGAACACCGGATTCGGAACATCGCAATTTTACGTTTCCTTTTTTAATTTGGAGAGAACCAGAGGAAAAGATTACATTTGCACACGTTCCCGTCGCGTCATGGGTACGAAAATAAGCATATTTGTTGTTTGTTCTCCCCGAATCAAACACGTGTCAGTTCGTTTAATCAGATCCAGAATCGTTTGTCCGTGTGACCCTTCGATGCTGATAGTGCTCAGTATGAGGCAAACAAAAAAGTGAACATGCATTCGACAGAAAGTGTAAGACTGCAGTAGAAAAGCAAGTGAATAAATAATTATGTCATTTCATTAGCGCTGGAACTGCGGTTGAAGCGCTTATTTAACAGTTCTCCCACCCTTAGGTTTGACAGAGGCTTCATTAGCATTACCGCAGGTTGTGCGAATACTGTGTTTTCTATATAGAATGAGATCATTAGCATAATGCTTAATAATGGTTAAGGAGCCCTTAGGAAGGTATTTAATAAATGATTCATCGTAACGGGCAGAGCTGAGGATTTGTTTGTGTAAGTGAAATAGAAGTGCCTCACCTCAACATTTAGCACTTTTCCCTATTGAACTGTAAATATGTTTTTCATTTGACCGTCATGTCCTCAGGTAAATATTGTCCTTGTGTCCTGCTGCAGCTGGAGAAAAAAAGCCAAATCAATTGACCCGAGTCTCAAATGTGAATTTCTAAGCGCTCTTAGGTGAACCCGTTTTCTCTCAGGCGATGTCCAGTGAACAGAAATATAGATTTGGACTCGTTTTGAAATGACTCTCTTCATCCTAAGAGCTGATTCGGTGGCTTTTGTCCACTACCAGCAGCTGCAGTTGCTCGTGGTGCTGTAATCAAACAGGGGGAGGCCGCAACCTGTCTTCCTTTCTTTGCGTCTTTCTTCTGTGTCAGTTTGAGTCTGGCGCCATCAAAGCAAAGCGAGTTGAACAACAAGCAGATCTCACACACGGTGGAACCCCGTGTTTAGGAGAGTGAACATTGTATTGACGCTTGAATTAATTTTCATTACCTCACTGGCACCGACGTCTTAGAAAGCGGCGGAAGCCAGTCGGCGGAACGTTTGCTCGACAGCGTCGTGTTTACTGTTCATCACAGACAACTTTCAAATGTCAACATGAAAATCAAAACAGTTTCAGATGAGGAATCCTATAGATAAGTTGTGTGTATCAGATTCAAGGTGCTAAATGTGATCGTGGCTCAACTCGAGCGACCTTCCTTCCACTGGCTAACTTTACTCTTGTGGTCATTATTATTATTATTATTATTATTGTTATTATTATTATTATTTTTGGAAAGTGATATTTGACTCCTTTAATTCCCGACTTCTTCAATCATGGATTATTGGATTACGAAAAGTTGTTACAAGATCAAATAAAATAATCCTTTATTCGTCACACGTGGGGGGCGGATGGGGGGGGGGGGATTTGCATATGTTCCAGCAGCACAGGAATATGGAAAAGAGCACAACATCCACCAACAGGAAGAGCACAGCATTAAAAGTATTCAAAAATACATACAAATATACAACAAAATAAACATAAAACAACTAAAGCACCTTGAACTGTCTCTGACTCCCACGCTTTAAGGGTTGTACTCACAACAAAAGTATCTTTGTGACCTCTGGGGGGTAAAAAAAGATTGTATATACCCTCTACGTGTAACCACCCAGGGTTTACACCCACGGCACAATCCCCTTTAATCTGACAACATCCCAGGATGACTCTCATATATCACCATTACGGACACTTTGTCCTGTGGAAAAAGGTACAAAGGGGTTCAGGAAATCAGATGTGTGTGATGAACACGAGACTATGACGGAGAGGTGAGTAAACATTCCTCCGCCTTCGCCTCCCCCTTGTTTGGACCAGCGAGACTTAACCGTCTCGCACAAGCCGCAAATTGCCGCCTGGTCCCAGAGACGAGCCGCGAACGAGACGTAATCCTCTCGGATCTTTGTCGAAAACTACAGCGGAATGTCGATCCAGGAACCTTCGTTGGGGATAAAAGCCCACGGAGACCTGCGTTTCCAGAGAGGACACATTCAATGTCCATATATTCACCATGGGTAGTATGGTTCTGTATATTTAAGAGGTTATGTGCGTACATTTCCTCTCTCTGTTGCACTCCTGTGTGTGTGACTTATCAGGGCATCAGCAGCAGCCTGGCTCAGCTTCACTGCTATTGTTGCAATCTGGCGAGAGCAGTTTCCTCCCTGAATCATTCTTCACCTCTGAGCGAAGTGACTTTCAAATGAGAAACCTCGGCTTACACCTCTCAACTGTAATAACACGCAGCAGCTCACAGACAAAGGTTTTATTGTAATATACCTCAACTTAATGAAAAAGCAGACGGACAAACGGAGAGAGAAATCACCAAGGCTATCGCTCTATGTCCCGGCATGTCGTGTAACACATGTAACGTAGGATTTCATTCCGAGTCCTCGAGTTGAGTGTGGGTCATCACTGACTGAGGTTTGCCTGCTCTGAAGCGCATCGCCGGAAGGTCAGGCGCTGAAGCTCCTCTCTTCAGCCTCCGTCTGAAACGCTCAGCGCCCGTGTTTTATAGATCCCCTCCTTACGAAGCCTCCTCTGCTCTGATTGGCCCGTTAGCAGACCGCGTGGTGATCGGTCAACTGATTCTCTCTATCCGTCTCACAGACTATCCACTCGTTCACGCGTTATCGTAATGTCATTCGATTTGTGGGATTTTGAAACATTGATTAATCAGCAAGGTTTTACGCAAGAACAAAATGCAAAACACGAGTTCAATTTCCAGATAATCAACCTGATCCGAAGATATCCCGCTGAGGTTCAAACATTCGCACATACAATGTAAATGTTGTAGTTAACTGTCACTTACTCTCTGTGCAAAGCGCCTGTCTATATAGTTGTCACAGCTATTCCAATGTATCTTTATGCAAATGAGCCAGAAGTATGGAAGAAGCTGTTTGATGGCTCCCCTCTCTGCCTAATTGTATAATTTATATTCCATCCAAGTGTATCGCTGTCAGGAGAATATGGTCACTTACCTAAATGTCTCAAAAGATAAAGAATCCGCTCGATTTGAACCCAGTCACTATTTAATCTAATTGGAAGCGGTGTCACTTACAGACAGATGAATGTTTCTTAGATAAGGATTTTTTTAAATTGCTTTTATTTGAAGAATGTCTATTATATATTGTTTTTAAACAGACATGAAACATGATTTACTTTAAATTTCTGCTTTGATCACTAGTCTAATAAACTATCGCCCTGGTGCTTTTTCGTGCTGTACACAAAGCGTGGAGAAGCACGGCGCTGATGAAACCTCTCGCCGCTCCCACCTGCACAAATATAGTGGTTTCTCAGCTGCTGTGGAAAATGATTGTGTTTGTATATTTGTCAGCTGTTTTTGCACATGAGAAGTTTAAGTAAATACAAAATACAGAATTATCCCTCATTAATTCGGCAGAGGCGGGAAACTGCACAGGAGTGGGTGGAGTGGCAGGGAGGGATGAGTTGTCAGAGTTGCAGTGAATAGCTGCGGAATGAAGGAGGCAGGAAAAGAGTTTCTGAGATTTAAAGATTCAGCGCTATCTGCCTCAGTTGTTTGTGGGACCATGTCGAGAGTATTGTCAGGGTTTAATCGATTAATATATTTCCTCCTGCTCCGCTTTCTACTTTCCAAACAAATCCAAGCATTCTGTCGTTTCAGGAATATAAAATGTGTTTTCAGCTGCCAAGAAAAGACACTCGTAAAAGTTGGTGTGAATCCACTGTTGCAGTGTAAAAACGTGTGAGTATCTTGGACTCGTGTTTGCCACAGAGCTTATTTCCAGCAGTCATCAAAAATGTCCTTTTGACCTTTGGCTGTGCACCAGTGTGTAGAGAATTCCTGTGTTAACCTTAAATAAATACATATTAATTTGGACACTCTATGACCCATCGTAACCACTGTGCTTTACATACACATGGAGGTGCAAAGACACACATCATCACCAATGGCTCTCGTTTCTTTAACTGAAGTATTGTTACTGTCATGCCTCATGTAATAATCCTAGTAATTTGGCATTTTCCGTTTGTGACATTAGGTTTTGGGGTTAGATTTCATTTTGAATCTTTATTTGTCTGATATGTTTTGCTCATGTGTGTGTGTTTCTTTATATTATCATATATGTCAGACAGTCAATATCATTGTTGGCATCATCCTCGCCTTTCATTTCTAATTCATTTAATTGTATTCTTTCACCATTAGACTCTGAAGTCAACAACCTAAACTCGGCTTATATGCTTTATTAATCCTTTCGGTGACATTAATTAACAGGAGTTTGATGTGAACATGTCAGGTTCAGTGAAAAGGTTAATTATCGTCTCAGTTGCCGATCACGTGCGCACGAGGCCTAAACCCATTAAAACAGACCCACATGCAACCGACTGTCACATCACATACACATACACTGTCACTTTACTCAGCATGCAGGGGTGTGGTGTTCCTGTGAATGGCTTGACAGACACAATAATGACACAAAAGGCACTTTAAGGTTCCGCAGTGTTGTTTGTATCAGTGCCGTTAATAGCTACTCTGTCTCTGCTTCTGTCGATTTGTCCAACAAGTGCAACTTAAATAGGCATTTGAGCCTGTGGCCATTGACTCACTAGAAAAATGCAATATGTTGACACCACACACACACACACACACACACACACACACACACACACACACACACACACACACACTCTCACAGAAGAGGAGGGTGCGGCAGCAGCAGCAGCAGCAACACTGGGGAACAACACACACTTATGCAGCATTTAGATTTTGTTTCCCTTTACTGATATTGGCTATTTTTCATCCTGGATGTATTTTCCGGCACCGCTGGATTTGCCGCAGAAGAGATAATAAATGTGGTGAGCCTCGCCGACGGAGTTTCAGTGGGGAAAAAAGGCGAGTGGCTTCTCGGTATGAGGCCTCACACGAGTGCCATGTTTAGCGGTTCATGCTGCGAGTTCCCTTCCGGAGGATCGTGTCAGCGAGACCCGGCGTCCCCCGGAGACGGACGTAGTGGGACGTCCCGGGCTGCGGGAAGATGAGAGTCGGATGGGGAGCGCGGGCTTAAAACGCGGCCGTCTCTGCTTTCTGATCCCCTACGCCCACAACTGCTGTTGTGTCGTCATTATTCATATATTTATTTATAAATAAACAGCCCAGGAGGCGCTCAACCGCATCAATTAGAGCCACATGTCAGCGGTTTGATGCATCAGACGAAATAAAGCCAATTCGGGAGAAGAAGAAGAAAAAAAAGGGGGGGGGGGACGCACAATGAACGACACAACGCAAAACAGAATTTCACAACATCATGTTCCCTTTGTTCGAAAATAAATCTCCGCTGATTGTGCAGCACAACAAGGGGAGCTATGAATTATTCAGCCGCTCTCTGACGGCCGCGCATTTTACAGCCGCTCGCTGGCATCTGACCGGACGTATCCTCCTGCCATATTCCTCGGTGATCTGCCCGTTTTCAAAATGGCAGCAAAACACATGTGACCTCTGAGTAGGACTCTGCCTTCGCTCTAATGCTTAATTTATTCATTACCCGACGCCGGTATTGGGTGCGCGCCGCAGAGGACCCCCCCCCCCCCCCCCCCCCTCCCCCCCCCATTCGTAAGTAGTGTAGAATATCAAAAAGAACGTGGAGGGATGGAGAGAGAGGATGATTATGGCTGCATGTAAATAAAAGGGTGAAATATGGCTGCGGCGGCGTCACAGTGCAACAAGGAAAGTGGAGGGAGACGAATGAGAGAATGCAGTAGTCAGATAATAATACCATTTGCTGTATTGTAACCCATGAAGGACATCTCGCTCTCTCTCTCTCTCTCGCTCTCTCTCGCTCGCTCGCTCTCTCTCGCTCTCTCTCTCGCTCTCTCTCACTCTCACGACATGTCATTTTTCTTCGCCTCTGCTCCTTCACTCATGCTGATGTGGGCTGTGCTGGAGGAGCCGGCAGCAGGGAGAGGGAGGGGGTGGGGGTGGGGGCGTGGTGGACGGTTGAGCGGCCGCTCCGTGGAGCGTCGCGGTTTATGTCTCCACGCCGAGCTGTCGATACTGCTCAAGGGCTCAGTCAAGTTTTTTTTTATTTTTTGCAAATATATGCTCATGACATTGGAGAGTGGCATGCACCAATAAATTCCTGCGCCATGTGAGTCTGTCTCTGGAGATGGGGCTGTTTGTTTTCCGTCCCCAAACAACACACTGTGTTCCTCGGAGCCACGATCGTATCCACACTCAACGCTATTCCTCCGCCAGGACACGTAGCAGACGACACCTGCGTCACGCAATCGCCATGAAAAAGCACATTTAAAACAAGCCCTTTATCTGCTCCAACCAGTCCAACATTGAATGGGTCCTTTCCAAGCTGCAACCTCCGGTGCTGACGGCCAATACAGAAGTGGGAATACTTGCAGTTCACGGGGTGGCCACTTGAGGCTGGCCCCAAAAGCGAGTCAATCCCCCCCCCACTAGACTCCCATGTTAAAATGGTCTTTAACTTTAGAGGTGTTGAAAAGTCCGGTACAAACATTGTTTCCAGTGACAACTGAACGAGTGGTGAATCTTTCTCTGACTTGCTCGATTGAGGTTTGAAATTGTGCATCATTGAAGGCGTGGCCTCTGGAATGACACCTTGGCCGGGCCACGCCTGTGGATGCTGCCACAGCACAGTGGGCCCACCCCTGCTCCCCCTGGGCTCTGCCTCGTTGCCCATTTATTTTTGGATGAACCAGGAAATAGAAAGAGTCAGGCATTGGCGAGATTGTTTAGGGTTAGCCCACCATGAGCCTCATTAGCACTCTGCAGAACCGCATATGTCCATCAGCGTCTGGGATTTAGAGACATCTGGTGGCAACGTTGCATGTTTCAGCTGAATATCTCCCTCTTTTGTATTTCAAGCATCTACAGAAGAACCTCAGTTAGTATTTCGGTTAAGTCACGTGGTTAGTTTTGTCCACTCTGGGCTACCGGTAAAGCATGAGGTGCAACATGGGGTCGTCCATAGGGACCTTTCTCCTGGAAGAGGTTCAGAAGGCTCATTTTAGGGTAGCGAAAATAAGTACAGTCAGCTAAATGTACGCTCATGAGAACAACGTCTTTATATCGAGTCTCGGGTTATTTCCTGACTCAGTGAGTCAAGTCTATGAGTCAACTATCTATTCATTAACTAGCAGACATAAATGGAAACAACCTCCATTTGCGATGTGTCACCATTGAGCCAAACGAAGAGTCTCATATGTCAGCCCATAATAAGACGAGAAACCATGCAACAGCCCATAATATGACTCACTGAAACCCAACCAAACCCGGCCTCATCTTGACCGTGAACCACAACCATGTATTTTCACTTCACGCCGCTGACATACGTTTCGACAGAGATGTATGACTCTGCCACAAGATGAATGTTGTCGTCCCGCTGATCAGCGCATCACATCGGAGAAGCCCCTCTTTGTGTTTATCTGTGCAGGACACGGACAAGTGACATCCTCTGTCATTTAACGTGGACGACCTGCTGCAATAGAGATTCAAAAGCGAGCGGGCCCTTGAGTTTGATGCGAGTGATAAGTGACTTCTGATCACTGTGTGAGTTTGAGTCGTCAAAGTCGCCAAATGTGCTGCTGCTGCTATTGCTGCTGCTGCTGCCGCCGCTGCTGCTGCTGCACTGGGAGGCCTTTGTAGTTGTGGATCTGTGTGTGTTTGGCACCGAGATGATCCCCCACTAAGATTCTTCATTAAATTCTGTATCCAGATAAGAACAGTCTTTCCTCAACGTTTGTTTGACTGTGGAACACGAAGATAACAAACCCGCCTGTGACCTGCTGCAGAAAAAACAAACAAAAAAACTTCCCACGACATCGGCAGAAGAACCACATCAGAGCCTGTGATTATTACCCGACATCCTTGTATTAACGTGGAGTGGGTTTGTTCGGCAGATAAAACCCGTCTTCTCTGGCTCGCGCATCCTGAAATTGTCGCCGAGCGAAAAGTCACGAAGCTCTTTAAAATGCTGCTCGACCTCTGTGACAAAAACTCGTTTGAAACACAAAACTTTCCTCATTTCAATTCGCCCATTTTTTTTTATTTTTATCAGCGCTCGCAATATCGCAGCAGCTCAGCCAGAGAGGGAATGTGATCTCTAATGAAACAAAAATGAGATCCCCCTCCTACTATAAACATAATGTGCAGCAGTATAAGTCATTTAGCCGCTCACATATTCTGCACTTGACAGTTACAGCCTGTAAATGTGTACACCGTCCCAAGGAAGATGGGAGAAGAGTTTCTTTCTAAATGCCGATTGTCAATTGAATTATGCTCTGATAGCGCGTGTGATCATGGAGAGACTTACAGACACAAAGTGAGGGCGGCGCGTCTTTACAGACTCAACCCGGTTAAACGCATGGAGGGATGTCAAACTCATTTGAGTCCAGGGGCCACGTGCAGCCAACAATTCACCATGTCGTCGTAACGGCAACTGCTTGACAGTGTTTGTGTGCAAACCTCGGTGGACACATTCGAAATAGCCATTAATGCCTCCTCATCTCACCGGCCGGATTGGACCCTCTGGGTCACTGGGCCGGTGTTGGCCCGCAGGCCGCATGTTCAACCCCCCACCCCCCCACCCCCCCCCCTCCTCCAGTTACTTTCACTCTCAAGTCCAAATCTGTATGGATCCATAATCAGACATTATCCCCGCTGTTCTTCCATAGATCTCCCTAGTTTTGAGAGGTGTGATTGGTGCGCAGCGTTTCCAAATGAAAGGTGCACTTTGTAGGTTAATTTTGGGCCATTGTAAAATCATGGTGGGCAGCATGGGAGGACACACTCTGACAAAGGATGTAAGAGATACACTCCCGGCTAATGAAAATAACCACTGTGTTCAGAAACATTTGCAGGCTTCAGTTCGGTTGATTAAAACCCTCCTTAAAACACGCTGTGCCTTTAACATTCAAATAGCGCTGAAATCGAGATCATCTCAGTGAAATGAAGCGCCGTTTGTCTTTCCCGACGATTTGTCAACAAAGCTTGTCGGCTGACTTGGAGTTTGTCTCAGTCATTGATCATTAGTCACAGACCATTTCCTGTCTGTGTGATGTGCGCGTCCTGGTGAAGCTGAGGCTCGATCTGCCTCTGCTGACGGAGCCACAGTGTGTGATGGCACGAGTGTGATGGCTTCCCTGTGGCCCCCCCACCCCCCCCCCCCCCAAAAAAAAGAAAAACTTTGAAGTAAGCTGACCTTTAATCAGATATGCAAAGCAAACGTGAGTGTTTCAGCTCCAAGAAGCGGACACGTTAGCTCCAACTAATCAAGCGAACGCCATTACAGCAGGTTACGTGTTCGTGGCGGTTCACTGCACCGTCTACACATTTGACTCATCATGGCTCCGGGGCATGACTTTCAGACTGTTTGCGAGCGGATGGGGCCAATGGCCGGTGCCCTGTCTCTCTGTCACGGGAGCCTGGCGCTGTTTGTTATCTTCAAACCCGGCTGCATCGGGGCCGCTGGTTTGCCGTCATGCGTGCAGCGACGGTTTCTGCCAGGCCGGTATCGAGGCGGAATCCCATAGGAGGAGCCACCCGAAATGATTCATACTGCATGTGTGTTTTAAAATCTTTTTTTTCAAAAATGCACCGCTCACCTGTCATTAATAACAACACCTTTTGCTTTACAATATGAGGAAAGGAGCGGACAAATCCTCCGTCTTTTCAGGGATTCTTTTATGCAAATGTGAGGATTTCAGTATTTGGTGGAGCCTTTGGTGGAAACTCCTTGAACTCCCCGAGATGATGATCATTTGAACAGTGCTAAGGAAAACATAACTTTGTTCTTCACCTCGATCACACAGCCCAGACAACTGTTAGGTCTTGGATATTTTTCCTTCTCTGCCGGCCTCAAAAGAGCAGAGGAAGAAATACAATTCAACTGAAGATCCTCTGCTCCTGAATAATCAAGATGTTGCAAGAGACTCTGAGGCTCTGATTGATGTGTATGACTGTTTTTCTTCTTCTTAGCATTCAACAAAGCTGCAACATTTCGCTGAGGTAAACAGCTTAAAGGTGCAGTGTTAATGATTTAGTAGCATCTGATGGTGAAGTTGCATATTTCATATACATACAGTGTACATGTATATATAGTATCTACTACTAAGATATACTCATACCATACACTCACTATATACGTAGTATACATATGTAAATCATTCCCATTGCACTGTACTGTACCGCACCATTTTTGCACGACTGCGCTTACTGTATATTTGTTCATATTCATATACACATGTTATACAGATATTTTTTAACTGTATATCATATATCTGTGTATCTTGCCACAACACTTCTGATTAGATGCAAACTGTATTTTGTGGCCTTGTGCCTATATGACAGGGCCAATGACAATACGTTTGAATTGAATCGAATCTATAATTCCATATTTCTAAATTTTACACACCTGACCTTTAAGAAAGGGCAGAAAAGATGACAGATAAAATTGCTAAGTTGTGGAAAGGACATGTTTCTATTGACAATGTGGAGGATTGAGTTATTCTGTTGTTGTGAACCTGCATCCAGGTAATGCAGATAAAGTACAATCAACTAAAAGTTGTTTTATACCTTAGCAAACAGTCAGCTTATGTAGAATTACTTCCACTTCCTTGTTCCAGCATGAAAATGAGAGGTAGATATGATTTATCATTAAAATTCAAAGCGTGATTAATTTGGTACAATCTGTGCTTCAGTAAAAGCAGGGTGGTGCAGCATTGGCTGCTCCTACTGCATAAAAGGCTCATTCCAGGTTGATGAAAACAATTTGTGTCTCTCATAAAAGCATCAGGATGATTATTATGGACTCTTTCTCTCCTCATAGTAATGGAAATAACTTTGCCAGAATCTTAATCAATTGATACATGGACCAAACAAGACATCAGAGGATGCTGTAATCATTTATGTGGATTGTATTACGGGTGTGTTTTGTTATTTTCTGAAATGACCTCAATAATTTTCTTTTAAAATTTGCCAAAATAATCTTTATTTCGAGTCCTATATTAAATTCAGCGATAGGCTGCACAACTTTCTTTGTTGTCCCAGAGCTGAGCCACCGCTCCATGGAGGCACAATTAAAAAGATTAAATAAATGAATAAATAAATAAATAAAACACTGCCAGTACAAGTTAACACATTTCCCAGAAAAAGTCAATAAAAGTAATTGGGTAAACAATAAATAGGCAGGAATCACTTTATAAAAGTCAAGAAGCTGAGAATGAGTCCAATTGTAATTATCACTGTGAAAGTGTGTTTTTAGGCACGCTGATAATTTTAGCCGCCGCTGCTCATCGCAGTCTAGAAGGGGAAAGTTAAAAATGTATCATCAGAAGAGAAAACTCCGGAAGCTCCAGTGGAGCCTCACTTAATTTGGGGAACTGTGATTGTGGCTCGGAGCCGGGGCCGACTGCAGATGTTTATCTGGCGTTATGAGATGTGCTGATGAAAGTGAGATGTAATAAGAGAGTGTGTGTGGAACCTTTTCCAGGTGGGATCAGAAGAGCATATTTTATCAGCAGGCGAGGAAAGAGCTCTTATGTCACGAGAATCTCACTGACACACATACGAGTCAAATACAGATATTCTGCAGCGGGCGGAAGCTCACAATCATGCATATATCATTAACTTAGAGATACATTGGGAGATATCACTGAATTTCTAGAGGTGCGAATCGTGAGGCGGAACCTCCCGTAGTAATTCAGCTGAGGATTTATTTCCAATCGTTTCATTAGAGGCAAGATATTGCCCCTTTTTTTCTCATGTTTTATCAGTGCGGTGCAAATTCTTTGACTCGTCGGTGCTCACTGGGGAAATATCTTGTTTTGCGAATGATGTTTCATGCGTGCGGAGTTAAGCGCACCTGTGAGTGTCGATTGAGGATGTATTCTGGGGGCGGAGGCAATTCACTTGTAGTTGAGCGGTTTGATCTGTTTGTTGCAAAAGATATTGAGCAACGCGTATTGGCTTCCGTCATGTATCGACAGAGCATTTCTCCTGAATAATTCAATTATGGCAAGACCCATATTGCAGATTTGTTTTTCCACATTGATCAGAGGCACTTTGTAATGAGCATTTAATCAAGAAAGAAGCTGAAATCAATCCGCAGAAAGCGAAAACCATGAAATACAACGGGGGAGGTGGCACCTTCTCCCACAGCGGGAAATCGTCTCTCACAAAGTTGTGGTCCACGCCGTCCCGGGCGCAGCGGCTGCGACATGGCCTCTTTTTTTCAAGGCATTGGAGCGCGATGGCCTGGCCTCAGAGATCAAAACCGAAACAGAACAATCACCAAGCACAAACAACAAGCGACAAGGAGACTGCAGAAAAGAAAAAAACATCTTTGGGTGGTGGAAAAAAATCTCCAAATCCAACTGGAATTTCCCCGACACATTATTATTCATAGAAAACAGGAGTTTCGGAGAAGCGGCGGTTTGCAAAACATCAGAGAAATAAACAATGAAAGAAGGCGAATAGAAAACTGCGGAGAAGGAAAATTCACTCCAGGTTATTAAATACTGATTTGCTGTCACTCACCAAGGGGCAGAACTTCAAATTGACATTTAAGAGAGACATATTTCCTCATTGCACTGTAACAATCTGTGGAGACGTGGCTGGAAGCAATTGACATGCTCGTGCTCAAAAGCCTGCGTATTATTCATGGAAAGGCACAGTATGTTTGGAAATGTCCATTTTAACATTTCATAAGGTCCCAGTATGTCACCGGCGGTGACTTGTTCCACCCCACATGACTCGGAATCCATTATAGATGGGCCGGCTCAGCGGTGGCAGCAGTATACATCTGTTTACAGCTGTGAAATGCACCATGTCACGGAGTCACTGAGTCACTGAGAGCAGGAAGAGATAGATCAGCCTGAACCGGAAGGATCCCGGAGACCTTGCTGTAACATTATCTCATGAATATATCAATGAGGTGATACCGGGATGCATATAAATGGAGTCCGTGGAATTAACCAGCGCTGCAGCTCCGATGATAGTGCATCATAACATCGCGGAGCGCCGTGCTCACATTCATCGTTTCATTCCAAAGCATCTATGATTCGCTGAAAGGTGCGGTGTGTGGGATTTTATGACACCTAGAGGTGAGGTTGCAGGTTGTATAATCACCTCACCCCCCCCCCCTTCTAAGCAGGCAGGAGAAGATATGGTAGGCTTCAGCTGTCATTAACGCTCAGTATGTCCACTCTGGGCTACTGTGAAAACATGTAGCACACCGCAGTGAGGACCCGCTCCTCATGTAAATATACATTCATGAATTACATTCAACAATCGTGCATTTAGGTGATTAAAAATGTACGAAAATGTCATCATGTAAGTGTTTTGTAATATTTTCAAAAGTGACAAAAATGACCCAAATCTTACCCACTGCACCTTTAAATATGAAAACTTTGGCCTTTGCAATCAATGAAAATCCACATCCTAAATTCAGTGAATTAACAATGAGGCAGGACCGAGGAGAGAGAGAGTTTTTCAATGATTGGTTTGCTCTCCGCTGAAGAGGTTGAATAAATTGTTCTTTCTGAGGACAGTTTGACCCAAAATGCCATAAGATCGAGTTGATGTATGAGGTGAAAGAGAATTTCCGATTAGAATTGAGTACATGAAAGCCCCCCCCCCTCTTTAAACCCTGTCTGAGTGCAAACGCTGTCTTTGATTGTGCAGTTCAAGAGCGTGCAGGGCGCCGAGGTGTTTCGCTTACTTCGCCTTTAAGCACACAGCTTCAGACGTGATTAATAGTTGATGTTTGGAGGCTGGTGCCTCTCCGTGTTTGTTTTAAAGAAGCTGTGAAGGTTTTTCTTTTTTTTTACATTTCCGAGATATTCAGTCACACTGTGGAGAACTCCCAAGAAGGGGTTCGTATTTTATTTGAAGGTCTTTGTCATTTATTCAGCAACTGAGAATTGGGGCTCGTGCATTTGTGAGAGACCAACTAAGTCTGGCAGGAGGTTGTTTACCTAAATTCAATCTGAAGACTCTTAAGACTCAACAGGTGAAAGTAATGAAGCTCCCCGCGTTGAACTGAGAAATTGAGACTCAGGCAAAGGTTGGCAAGCAAAGCAGCCCTGTCTTCTTGGAAGTATTATTTAAATGCTGTGGTCTTTGTAGCTGGATTCTTTTCTCAGTTCCCATTTTCTTCAGTGAACCGGTTGAACAAGCATGAAGCCACATGGTGGGATGTGGTCAGGGTGGATGACGGGGCGAACAATGTGAGGGTGTAAGAGCCAACTGTGTCTTATGTTTGGCATGAAAAGCATGTCATTTAAGGTCTTAAAAAAAAGGTAAAACAATCAAAGGTGCAGTGTGTAGGATTTGGTGACATCCAGAGGTGAAGTTGCATGTTGTGTCCATCACCTCACCCTCATCCTTCGGAGCATGAAGGAGAACCTATAGACCTCAGTTGTCAGTCAAACTCAGAAGGTGTTTAGTACGTCCACTCTGGGCTACTGTAAAAACATGGCGACCTCCATTGGGTGGACCCGCTCCTGGTGAAAATATAGGTCAAAGGGTTCATTTTAGGGTGATGTAAAAAGCAAGTCATACATTGGGGTGAATATACATTTGTAGAAAAAATGTCTGTAGAATTTTTTTGTAATTCTATTTCTATCGATAGAAGTGACACAATTTGACCAAAATCTCACCCACGGCACCTTTAAAATCACCATATCACACAATCTGCATCGGCCCCAGTTTTACCCTGAAAAAGCTGAACCCACGGTCTGAGAGCGAGAGTGTGTGTCTCTCTCTTGCTGTAGAAATGTCGTGTCAGGACACCGAGAAATAAAGTGGACATCATGTAAAGCACGGAGGGAGATCTCAACACATAACTAATGGTAACGTCCCGAATGCCTCTTCCCTCACAGCCAGAATCCTCTTCCGTGTTCAGCGCCGTGATAAATCCAAGCTGAAACGGCGGCCGTAAGAAAAATAGATTGTGTTGTTTTCTCATCAAGCAGAAATAATGTTGAACTGAACTTTGGTGTGGAAGAGATCTCACAAACACCCGGGTCCTCTCCATCAAGTGAATTTCTCCTTCACCCCTTTAACCTCCTCCGACAACAACAGGGTTCTCTCCACAATAACCTGTCTGCCATTTCCTGCACCTGGGGGAAACTAACAACAGGTGTCGAGAAAAAAAAACATCCTTTTCCCTTTTTCTGTCTTTTATAAAGTGAGCGATCGGTCTCCCTGGAGATTTCCAGTGGCAAGGAGGTTCATAAAGAATGCAGATAGCGCTCTTTCTCAGCAGTTATTACTCACGCACTTATGAAAATAAAGAAACACTCTGGTTGATGGCGTCTTGCTGTCCTCTGTGATGGACAGTAAACATCACCCAATGAGAAATACCGGCAGAAAAAGCACATTTCAACTTCTGCGGCAAATGCGATTCCTGCCGTGCAGCTTGGTTCATTTCATTTGTCTCACGCCAGAGAGACCAGGAAAAATAAAACAAATGAGATTTTGCGGATTCAGCCCAAACGGGAGCAACCCGAGACAATCAGACATGCTGTAATCTCCCTTTGACTTGTTGCAAACGATAGTATCCGCGCTCCCCTCTCCTGTTCGTTCGTCTCTTCATCCCGACTTGCCTTGACAGACAAATCCTGCCCACGGTCGGCGATGAATTCGAGAATGAAATGCAAATTAGCAAGGCCGGCGCATTTGGAGAGAGATTGGGGATGTTTCGGGGCGGGGGGGCGGGGGGGCGGGGCGGGGGGGGGCGGCGGTGGAGAGTTCTTGTTTTTAACCTGTTTTGTTGATGACTGCTGCTGCACCACCACCTCCACAACCTGTCAAAGTGACAGCTCTGTGGCAGCGCCGGGGCCCCGACGCTGACATTACTTGCAGATGGTAAATAAGGAGAAATATCTGGCGACCAAGAATGATTCATAGTTAGTGGCGGCTCTTGTTTACAGACAAGTTGTCACATCTATTTAGTAAATTACGCCGCCGCTCGGGGGGCTCTGGAAAAAGGCTCGGTCCTCCCACTTCAATCGGTGGAGAGGGCAGAGTCAAAATAACGTGAAGTGTTCTTTTCCAATTCCACTTTTTAAATACACACGGATTATGCAGCCAATGTGCCAATCTTTTATTTTAGATTTCCTACAATTTAATTAATGGTAAAATAAAATTCCACCAGCTCAAAGCAGCTCCATTACTCTCTCATAACCCCCGCTTAGAGGCTCACATGTAACAGGATATGTTAATACTTGTCGTGCTAAGCCCTTGTAATCTTCATGCTTGAATTTGTGCACAGAAGACCATGTCTCCTCCACACACTGTAAATAGTGATGGCATTATGTAGTAGCTGTGTGTGTGTGTGTGTGTGTGTGTGTGTGTGCGTGTGCGCGTGCGCGTGTGTGTGCACACAGGGGAAGGTCCCCCCCTAAGTTTTGAAATATTCCCAAAGAGCAGGGCACAGTGGCGGCGCAGCGCAGATGTACACGACAAACCGAACAGACTGAATGACTGGGGATTGAGCTGAGATTCATGTTTGTACCCCAATGCTGTATATTACATTTTCCAGGAGACTGCGGTCCATATGCTTATGTGGCAGCCGGCGAAGCGTGAAATCACTTGGTTTTTCATGAAGCCGATTTGCACTTTCAGGTTAAAGCTCAATGGGGCAGTGGAGGTGGCTGTAAAACCTTCATTTGGCAAATCACGCCTGTCTTTTCTCATTAGAGTGGCGCAGAATCATCAGAGTGGCGTTATTACTCATGTGACGCCACGTGCTAATGACATGAGACATGCAGACGGCAACACCGCCTCGCACTGTTTTGAAACAATTACAGGGTGAGCTAAATTCGGAGCATCCTTCGTCACGTGCTGTTTTTATCCCCGGCTTGCGAGCGCTTAATGAAGTTAGAGTTGGAGAGAAGAGACACTCGCACGACAGAGCTCGATGATCGTAGCGTAACGGGAGAAACCTTAAAGGCGCAGTGTGTATGATTGTTTGGTGACACCCAGAGGTGAAGTTTGAGTGTTGTATCCATCACCTCGCCCTCTCCCCTTCTGAGCATGCAGGAGAACCTACGGTAGGAAGCCCAGAAATTGTTTAGTACGTCCACTCTGGGCTACTGTAAAAACATGGCGGCCCCCATAGGGTGGACGCGCTCCCGGTGTAACTATGCATTAAAGGGCTAATTCTAGGGTTATGTAAAAACTCACTGGGGTGAGTGTACCTCACCTGTGTAGGATTGTTTTGTGATTCTATTTCTGTAAATAGAAGTGACAAAAAAAAACGACAGAAATCTGACACACTGCACCTTTAAAATGAATTTCATATTTTTTATTTTTTTTGTAATATATCATCGGTGGAGGCTCTTTGTGCCAGTCGTGTTAATCTGGCGACCTCGTGTCAGCTCACAGCTTCACGACTCTGCCACTGTTCATTCATCCCAAGCCCACGTAGTTAATCCCTCTGTTAATGTGACGTGAACATGTCGGAACCCAGGACATTTCCATAAACTGCCGCTTGGTGCCAGAACCTGCATCGGGATGCAGCGACCTGCCCGCGGAAGGATTATGTGCATAATTGGAGGAATCACGTCACAAAACAGTCTGGTGGGAATTAGCGGGAATGTAGAAATCTAATCCTCGCGGGCGATCGCTTCTCATGGGAAAGTATATTTTACAGGTCACCTGGAACACGCTGAGATTCAATCTGTTGACATGCTTGTATTCGAAAGTCAGTTCATTATACAAGATTCATTTATGAAATTGGGCACAACTTATACCCTCGTAGTGTTTGCTGGCACCGAGGTGATGAGGTATTTTCTTTATTGCAGGCAAAAAAAAAATGTCATTGCCTCATGAAAAGTCAATGGTATTTTTGGATTGAACTTTGGAGCGGAGCTTTGCAGTGGACCCAAGTCTAGGATACTCACACTTTTATTTGTTTCTTTATTTGTAAAGTCATTCAAGGCAGAATGATATGATGACCTCCGTGCCGCAGGTTTTCCAAGCATGCAGTGACTGCATGTCATGTTGGGCATCACTTGAGGATGGACAAGGATCATACCACTATTTACCACACACCATTTATTGATATTAGAAAATGTCATTTTTTTTACTTTTGAATGCTTCAGTCTACGGGATGCAAACTATTCAAATGATAAATGTGTGCACGTAGAAATCACACGTGAAAAAACACTGCTAAGCTAAACTGTGCTGAATAATAAAAGTTACGAGTGGTCAAATGAAGAGCTGAAAGAACCTGCTCTTCTTGGTGACTGAAAAGAAGCGGCATCGCAATTTTGATGATGATCCTCCTGAATTTAAGGTGAGGCATGAAGGTAATCGTCGGAGGTAAAAACTTAAGGTCAGGCTGTCAAAGCACTAGACCGCAGTCTTATGAGTCCATCAGCAGCTCCACAGAAAACAGCACAGTGTAGTATAACATAGGATGTCTCCGACGAGCTGTAGTCTGATGAAGCCGCTTTACAGCAACTGCCCCTTTTTTTAAGCAGTAAAGGCGACAACATTCAGGGGTCTAGGAGTGTTTACTGGCTTGTTTTGCACCGTATAACCTTAAGTGTCTTTGGCCGAGTGAATTAAAAGCTACTCAGAGAACTCCAGACCAGAGAGAGGTGAGGCGCTGGCACACTCATTCATTCGGGCAACTCCCCATTGCCTCTTCAGGCAACCGTCACTGCTTAAAACTCTCTGCAGCAGGGGTGTCAAACCTAGGGCCTGTGGGCCACAACGGGCCCACTAGAGGGTCCAATCCGGACCATGGGATGATTTTGCTGGTCATGTTTTGTACTGAAACAAAGGGAAACATTTGAAGCTGTTGTTGTTTATAGGTCATCATGCCATAGTTTTACCTGCCCGGCCCCCACTTGAGATCAAATGTGGCCCCAGATCTACAATGAATTTTGACACCCCTGTTCTAAAGGAGCATGAAAATACATGTAAGTGGTGTTGTTGTAGCTATCCAACACTCAGCAGGTTGGTAATAAACCCACTGTAAATATGTTGACATTGGTGCTTAGAGGAGCCAGCAAGATGTATTGCCCCCGCAAACCTTGATGATGCCTCACGCTGAAATGTACACACACTCAACCCCAACTTTAATTTCAACTCTGACGCGCTCCAGTCTGTGATTTAATGATTCATAACGCCACAGTTGCTTTGGATTAATATCATATTAGGATGTTTGATGATGAGTGAGCTGTGACCTACTATGAGGTTTTACTAGTGTTTGGCTGATCATGACTCTAAATCATGTCCACTACATCCCTAAAGGAACCCGGAGCCAAAAAAAGAAATATCAGAGACATTCCACAAAGCGCTTTTGGGGCAGAAACCTTTTTTGTGCCCAATCTTATCTGTGTTACTTTGTGTTGTCTAATTTGCAGCTGAGTGTTTGTTTCCCTTATCCGTTACATCCCACTGTGTCTATCAGGACCCACAGTATTCATCAAAGAGATGATCAGTCGCTTCAAACCCGTCATCCTGGCAGCGTTAGCGTTAGCGACGGCGCTCTCAGACTCTTGGCTGTGTGCTCGTTAACCAGACTGAAATTTGTAACCAAACCACTGGTTGGACTGACATGCGTGTTTGTGTATACAAGCTTATTTTATGCATCCAAACATCGGAGCCTGACGAGTTGTGTTGATCTCATATTCTTTGCTATAGCCTCGCAAAATGTGCCCATATGGCAATTAGGCAGATTGCTGTGATATTTGTTGCACATGTTCATGATCCACTTTAAATTAATTATATGAATTTTGATGAGCCATCATCATTACCAGTAACTCCGTCTTCTAGTCAATATGGTACTTTGTCAAGTATTTTCCCCCTTTTCTCTGAATAGCAGCACACTAGCATGGCATTAGACGTTATTATTTCAAATCCCTAACCCTATTAAACATTTATAGAAATACTCACATATTTATAGCGCACTGCTTATATTCATAAATAGATTTAACAGTTATTGACACTTGTTGAAGAGGAATATTTTTGGTCTATACCTCTGAGGTATAAATACATACATGATTGAATGTTTAATGAATAGATTTCAGTTCAGTGTACCATAACTAGAATCATAACAAATATATGTACCCAAAGTGAATATAAAAGAAAATACATTTTGTATTATGCTTTAAATGGAACAAATATCAATCAATAGACAGAATGTATGTATGTGTGTATGATTCTAATTATATCTAATACATATCCTGAAATATAACATTTTTGGAGTTCAAAAGCAGTGCTGTTTATCAGAGGGACTGATCAGGATATAAATAATTAAGTAAATAATTGATTAGGAAGAGACAACGCAGAATCAATGATCATTTGTTTCATCTCTCTTTAATCAAGCCGCCTCTGTGAGATTAAGATCTATTTTCTAAAATAGATCTGAGGACAAGAGACAATCACAAAAACACAACGAACTAAACAAAGACGGCACAAGAACACAACGCCGGCAACTGAGAGAACAAAGGAATGGTGGAGAAATAAAGTTTTAATCTAATACTGGGAAGAAAAAAAACAAACATGATATTACGAAACTGGAGGACCTCCAGGGAAAGTGTAAGAATCAAGTTGGAGTGCGGTTTGCAGTTCATTCCATTTAAACGGTGCATAGCCTCAAACCAGCTCTGCCAACAGTGGTGCGTGCATGAGGGATATGTAAGGTTAAGTAGTTACTGGATCATGAGATTTAAATGAGAGGAGAAGATATGAGGGAGTCTGGAGGCTTCGGCAGTAGAGACGGTTATCTCCTCTTGACTTTAGGCCTCGGTGTCAGGAAACCCATCCCACTGCGTGATCCCACTGAGGACAGGGATGAGCGCAAAGTTTGTTCAGTGTGATGCGCAGACTTCGGATCTGACCTGACGATGCAGGGGATCTTCATTATTTCGTTTGGCTGTTGTGTGATTCTGTCGTCGTCTATTGTAAAGCCAAATGGAAACGTTTTGCGAGACACAAGAGTGAACTTTTAAAAGTTATTGTTATATGTTGTGCATTAATCGTGGATGGGAGGCTATTTTAGATCTAAAAGTAGATGCAAACTGTTTATTTTAATAGTGGGAGGTAAAAAGTGAGGCTTGCCCCAAGGATGCGTTCTGGGGCCATTCCTATACACAACTTCATCATTTCAAGGGGCCAGTCATTCCACGTTGTGTAGACCATTTAACCATATATATAGTTGAGTTTTTTATTTTGTTCTGAAAATAGTGGTTGAATGGTTTTAGGTTTACTGCATTTTAAATTCAGCCCTTGGAAACCAGGGAGGAAATCAATGTGCATTAAGCGTCAGGGAGGGTCACAACACAGTGATAAAAGAGGGTTATAAAGATGTTGTACTGTTAACCACATAACAGTTCACAACAGCACACAATATTTTGTTGTGTACAAGACATACAAGGACAACAAAGGCATTTATATGTTATAGCCCATCAAAACTATCTGACAGTGTAATTGAAATGAAATGCCAAAATAGAACAAACTAGAGCTGTGTGTGTGTGTGTGTGTGTGTGTGTGTGTGAGAGAGAGAGAGAGAGAGAGAGAGAGAGAGAGAGAGAGAGAGAGAGTGAGAGTGTGCAGAACAGATGTTATTGCAATGCATAATCAACCAGCCTGGTTATACATTTTAAAAGATGACTTCATTGCTTTAATTGAGTCGATGTATTTGTGTGACAAATGCCCAAGATAGTGGCGTTTTAAGGGGACGGTGAAGTGAATTGGACTCTTATGATATTTCATGTTGTCGTGCAGAATCAATGATCATTTGATTTATTGCTATTTATTTTCTGCCTGTGTGAATGTTGAGGGCCGAACTGAGTTCCACGGATATATTGACATGCAAACACTTTGTTACCATAGATACTGATGGTTGAATGGAGTGCACCAGTATAATCCTATATGTATTGACTAATATGTGCAATATCATGATCATCATCATCATTTGTGCACATTAGATAGAAATAATGCTCGGCCGTGGGGAAGAGGGATAATGGGAAATGAAAAAAAAAAAGTTCTCTCCTCTCCATGACGACGGAGCAAACTGCGTTTTCACTGCTGAAGGCCACAGGTACTACAGAGAGTTTGTAAGTGGAACCTTGAGCCGAATGTTTTGTCACATTCTTTTTTCCAAGGTCCAAGATGAACCTTGAAGTTCCACATTTCTTTTATGAGTTGTAGTTATTCAAGTGCTCCCTGTGAATGAATCGTGTGTGTGTGTGTGTGTGTGTGTGTGTGTGTGTGTGTGTGTGTGTGTGTGTGTAGGTAGGTAATGTGGGATTAACAGGCTTGTTTTAATGTGTAACTATGAATCATCATTAGCTATGAAAACAGCTACTTTATTATCAACTATTGACTTTTAATATGACAAACATATTGATGTTGACAAAAAGATTAATGAACATAATGGGACAATCAATAATTCAGGTAATTCATTTGTGCAATAAACCACCTATTAAGTCTTCATAAACTGATGGTGATGATATATAAATAGGATTAAAGTTAAGTACGAGTCTCGATTTTATGTTTTAACAAGTCAGGTGTTATCATTCGTTCAAATCAAATAGTATTTGAAGGCTTCTGGTGCATTTTCCTCTGACATTTCATGGCCTGAAATATTGATTGTTCAAGTAAAACAATTGTCAGATGAGTCACAGGCCGCTGACTCAGCTGCATTTTCAAAGAATGCACGCAACAACAACAACAACAACAAAAAAAAAAATTCTATTCCTCCTTATCTGGATTGGAGATGTTGCTTACGTGAGCAGAAATCAAGTGCATGTGCAGACCAGTGACTTAACCCGTGCTACTGTGATTGGATGAAGAATAACCTGCGTGCCTTCAGCTAATGCATCACAGAGAGGCTGAGCATGTGAATCTGATCCATCAGTGTCGTCTGCTGAACCTAAACTATCATACACCCTGCTTTAATTATCGCTGAGAGAGGGGGTTTGTGATCTTGACCTACTCCTTTGGATCCTTTCCTCTGTAACCTTGCCCTCTAGCAGCAGCACATTCTTGAGTATTGATCGGTGAAGGGACACGCACACACACACACACACACACACACACACACACACACACACACACACACAAACACTCTGGTCTTGACCTCTAATGCCAAAGGTTTGCAGAAGTTAATACAAAGCTAATCATTCAGTCAAACTGCTCCTACAAGCAATTTTCCCTGAGACTGTTTTGTCTCATTACAAATCCAAAAAAAGAGGCGAGTCGGGCCGGAGCCGGGCTGCTGGGACGGGAGCCTTCGTTAGACTCTGATGGTGTTCGAGATGAGCCGAAATGGCTCCGACAGAAACAGCTGCTCGTCCTTCATAATCACCTCACTTCTGTGGGTTCGTCCCCAGTTGACTCCGAATTTCTGCAAAAACCGGGAGACTATCAGAGGAATTCCGACGCACGCTGGCTGTGTGCGCGTGCGGCGGCTTTGACAGCGCTGACGGTTTGGGGGCATTCGCTGCTCATGCACACCCATTAGTTTGATGTAATTAGGTTTTTAACTGTGGCAACACTGCAGCTGCAAGTCCGCGAATGCAGAAAACCCCGTGATTGATGTCCAGCATGCGCGAGCGTGTATGTAAATAACGTCATTTATCAACGTGCCGACGTGAGGAGTGAATTACTGTAAAATCCAGGGGAAAGGCCGGGGGGGCGGGGGGGGCGCTCTGGTGTTGGGTTTCGCCGATCTGCTGAGGATGAGTTTGACCTCGTAGTTATATGACAACTACCAGGTTACTCTACACCTCTGGACAGCGCCGCCGTCTCCTGAACCAGTGGCTTTGTCCGTCCACATGCTGAGTCGTGATGACATTGAGAGTGTCCTCTAATGAGCGGCTGCGGCTGCGGCTGCTTCGTTGTTCATCTTCATCTCCGGGATCTCTGCAGATATACTCTATATATTTCTGTTATTTTTTTATTTTATTTTTTTCAGAAGTGCTTTAGACGGAAAAAAAATTCAATCGAAGCCCGAACCTTTCCTCCTGTCTGGTAATGTGAAAATAATGAAAGTGCGTATCAGATGCATCGAGCCTTTCTCACATGCCCGTGGCTGTGAATTTACTTCCCATCCCAGCCTCTTGTCTCTCGCGCCCTGAGGGTCCTTGCGTGCCGACGAGTAAGCTCAGGATTCCCATCACTTCTGTCGATGGAGCACAAAGACGAGCCACTTCCCTCAATATGAATGCATTCACTAACAATCTATATTTGACAGAAGCTCTGACGCGCGCCTTTGTCCCTGGATGGTCAGCGGGATAAGATGTTATACGATACCTCGAGGTTTGAGCAGAGGTTCTTTCTTTCTTTGTTTTTTTGTTTTTTTTACTGCTTTCAAGGAGCCGGTGCATGAAAAGCAAGAAACGCTCCCTCTCCTCAAACTAGCAGGGAGACAATCTCCGTGACGTTTTCTTGATATGCAATTTGTATTTTGAATGCTTGGACAAAACACTTGAAATGACAATTCCATTATGTTAAATTCCTCAAAATAAATCAACATGACTCTGATCCGCTTATGCCCCATACTTGCTGCAGGCAAAGGAAATCTCCAAGTCGTAATCATACATCATTCTAATGAAATAATATGTATTCTCTCTAACCGGCTCACATGGATAGATAATCATTCTCGGCGAGTTCATCCGGCTCTGTTTTAGCCCTGTAATAAATTGCGTAGTGGAGCCAGTCTGGTGAATCTACGAGGGAAACATGTTGATTACGAAGGTGCAATTTGAGGTTGAGGTTGTTTTCGTCTGAAAAATCCCACTTATTTCATCATCCCTGCTCTCGTCTGGCCTCGTGCGGCAGAACGCGATGGACTGACAGAATGTAAGTCGGGCGAGTTAAGCAAGAGAAGTCTCAGCCGCCCCCATTGTCATGCCGCTGTGTTTCCAGCCAGTCAGAGACGGCAGCATAGCAGGCTGATGGTCTCCCTAACAACTGTCTTTGTCTCGCTCAGAATAGGAAGGAATCACAGTGATGGATAATGACTTGGCGGAGTCTCTCCTTCGGTCAAGGTTGCCTGGCACTGAGGGTTGTGTTTTTTTGTGTGTTTTTTTTTAGTTTCTGCCTTTTTTTAACTTCTTATAAGAGAGTTTTTAAAAAATGATGGAGGAAAAGAGGAATGGAGGTAAAGATCTTTGGATCCTGGGAGGAGGACATGTAAAAGGGAGGTTTGATAGAGTGAAGAGCAGCCGTGTCGGGGATGAAGTGAGACGGGAAGCCTCGTCCTGACACTCGACACATCACGCCGGGTCCGGTGATGATTTGATGTTGGGGAAGACAAATGAGCGGTCGGACCATAAAGGACATTTGTGTTGGAAACAAATGTAAACGTCGGGCGCCTCCTCCCTGTCGGCACCTGCTCACTCACCCTCACGTGGCAGTCGCACCGCTCACTGTCGCCTCCGTGGAGTTTCTGACACCTGCCATCTCACTTTGGTTTCCCCGCTTCATTCCTTAAACTCCGACATGACGGCGCCGACCCCGGCCGCCGATGATGGAGCAGACGTTTCAAAAAGCGAAACCTTGCATCATAAATAGTTCATTGGCTGGATGAATTGCTGAAGGTGACAAGCCCAAAGCCCCTGTCTGAATACAAATTGATGTACAGTGGAAGCCGGAGGAGAGAGGCACCTGAGTGGAGAACTCTGTTTTTGAATGCATGAAGGCTCTCTGCAGACAAATGCGAGTGATATGCTAATCTCTCGCTCTCCTGGAATGCGTGCTGCTGCTGCTGCTGCTGCTGCTGCTGCTGCTGCACTGCAGGCAGAGCCGAGACATGTCGATGAGCATGTTTTGTATTTCGGGGACAAGTGAGATACGGAGGGTTTGCGACCTTGGCAGTCACCTCCCTCCACTGTGAGGAGGACAAAAATGTCTGCAGTAAAAAAAAAAATAGCCTGGCAAGTGAGTTGCAGACCCTCCTAGTGCATATATACATGTATAACATTAAAGGTGCGGTGCGTACGATTTGGTGACATCTATTGGTGAAGTTACAAATGGTATCCATTACCTCAACCTTTCCCTCAGTTGTCATTAAAGCTCAAAATGTGTTTAGTACGTCCACTCTGGGCTACTGTAAAAACATGGCGGCCCCCGTAGGGGAGGACCCGCCCCTGGTGTAAAGGGCTCCTCCGAGGGTGAGGTAAAAAGCGAGTCATACATTGGGGTGATTATATATGTGTCAAAACGTCTATATGATCGTTTTGAGGTGACAAAATGACACACTGCACCTTTAATCACCTGTTTCTGGCGACAACCCTCAATCTCATCACGAGCCCGGGACCCGCCCGCTCCTTTGTTTCAAGCAGATAAATTCCAACGCCGTGTCAAAACATGATGAATTTTTCATTACGCTCCCCTTTACACTTTGTTCTTCTTCTTTAGCTACAATGATGCAGTGAAATATTAATGGCAGGACACACATTCTCCGTCGCTGCATCTCCGGCGCCTGTTTTTTTTTTTTCTTTTCTGCTGCCTCTCCTGCTGCTTATGCTCCTTTCCTGTTGTTTCGTAATCAGATCAGCGTTCATATCTCACCCAAAGCTGCCAAGTGGAAATGAGATTATGAATGTATGACTGCTTCTCTGGTGTGTTGAGGAATGTTGCCTCCCTCCTCCCAGAATCCTGTCTCCACGCAGATGATACACATCCAGAAATGTGTTGAAACAGCCGCGCTCCCGCCGGCTTTTGCGGGCACAGTATGCTAACCAGTCCCGGCTCTAGCGGGGAGATGGGGGGAGGGGGGGCGGGGCGGGGCTCCCACGTCTGCTGAAAAGGCTAAGCATGTTTTTTTTGTCCTATAGGTGCTGTTTTTCCCCGTGACGCCCCGAGGGAGTCACCTGCCTCAGTCAGCATTGACCCCCCTCACCGCACAGCTGATCGGCATGCTGATGTGAGAGCGGCGATGGAGACCAGGGCTTGATATCCGGTGAGTGTGTTACTGTATTCGCCGCGGCTCCACCCTCAGCTGAGGCGACTGTACCTCTGCTGAAAGTGTTGCGTTAGCAGTGGCGCATCAGCAGATTGGAGACGCAGCACAGAGGAGATCACCGGTGGGAATTCATTACCGGGAAGACAATGAAACTACAGGTGCGGAACAGAACTGGGTCAAATTCTCTTTCTCGGTTTCAGCAGCGTGCGTTTTACACACTTGAAACAAGCGTATGGGCGGTGTTTGTTTAATTGCAGTTGTCGTCATTAGCCAGGTATGCGGAGGCATATAGAGGGAGACTGGCACCCGGAGAGAGGAGCCGCTTCCCCGCAATTCTGTCAACAAATGTACAAAGAGACATGAAAACACGGACATAAACAAAGGACGATTTCAAATGGAGAAAAGCAAGCGCAGACATGTGTCTACATTTTATATCCATGTAACCCAGATGCCTTTTCTTGCTCTATTTAAAGCTGCAGTGTGTTACAAAAACAATTACATACTGGCGTTTTCATGAATGTTTTTTTTTTCCATTACCCTTCGATGAGCGGATCCTCTCTACGGGGGCTGCCATGTTTTTACGGTGGCCCAGAGTGGACATGCAAAACATCCCATGACTTCGAACAACAACAACTTATGGCCACCATTGGTTCTCCTGCTCATGCTGGAAAGGGTGAGGGTGAGGTGATGGATACAGCATGCACCTTCACCCCTAGATGTGACCAAATCTTACACACTGTACCTTTAAAGGTGTAGCGTGAAGAATCGTCATATCTATTTGTGTATTAGCAAATTGAAGTCCTTTGCAACAATGCATGCATATAGATGATTATACACAAACATCATTTGGATTCTTCTAAATTCAAACGCTTACCCACTGCACCTTAAAGGTACTTTTCAACATTGTCCCTGTCTCCACTGAAAGGTGCACTTAGTATGAAAACAACAGAGATCCATAGAGCAGCAACACATAATACCTGAAGGGCTATACAGTGTGAGGGTGTGTGGGAGTCTCTCTCTTTATACGCATGCAGTGGGCTGATTTTAGACCAAACAGTGCTGCGATGATGACAGAGTTGTGCATCAACTGCTCATATGTGTCTGCCCGTACATAAACTCCACGTTTTGGTTTTATTGTTGTGGGATTGTTCTGTTCCTGTGGCTCACACCATCGGCGGTAAACAAGGATGGATGACGCGCGTCCACTCTCTCCCACGATCTTGAGACGAAGCCCAAATATTCTGCTCGGTCGGGAAGAACCTGCCATCTTGTGCATTTGAAGCCAGACGCTGATGGAGCCACAGCACGGAGGAAGACACGCTCCTCGACCTGTCATGAGTCAGTCTCAGCTGTCAATCGTGATGTTTCACGGCTTTTTATAGCCTCAGATATCTCATTAAAACTAGTCTCGGTGGAAAATGAGCATACTGAGCGAGATCACTGTAATAAGAATGTACTTTGACACGCTCTGTCGCACTTGCCAAAAACTGGGAATGAAAACACCATACCGATGTAGAAAAGCCAATTTCGTCTTCATTTTGTCAGTTGATGCCAATTTCTGCGCCATTTCTGGGACAACACCGGGATGTACACTCGAGCGCTGGTTGTTAGCGATATGTAAATAGCCATGAAAGTTTGTCATGAGACTTTTTTTGACAACTTGGGACAACATTCAAAATATGTATTTCGAGGTTTCAAGGGATGGGATCAAAATGCAACACTGGCGAGACATGAAGGTTCTCCTCATTTAATGTGAAGACAAGATAATGAGGTATGTTTCCATGTGTGGGCACGTTGTGCTGGTGTTGTTTTCATCTTCCTAGTTTGTGATATTTTCAAGATGTCACACTTGATGTATCGGTGACACATGAAACACCACAAGGCAGACTAGCTGCAAATCCGTGGAAAGTTGTTTCATTCACTCGGTTCGGGTTCAATTGCTTTCAAAATTCTTGAGTGTACCAGTTCACTTTGATACGAAAGAGGCTTAAGGCGGAAGAGGTGTAGGTTTTGTGACTGATTCCGCCGACAGAATCTGGATGCTGTCACTTTTGGGGAGCAGTCATGTCTCCAGTCTCTGCTTCAGCTTGTCGTTTCCAGAGAAGTTGAGATCTGCAGAGCTGGTCTGAGAGCAGCGCCACCTTCCTGCCATTCTCTGAACAGGAACAGAGTCAAAGCCTACAGGGGAGGGGGGGACGGGACGGGGGGGGGGGGACTTGGCAACATTTGTCCAGAAGGTTCAGACTTTCTGAAGTCACAGAAAACAGTCAACAGCCAATAGAATCTGTGCTGATGTATTCGCCACCAGCAGTGGCTAATGGGGAAAACGAGGCCAGTCGAACGAGGGACTAACTTGAGGCGACCAGGAACCATGACCTTAACTCCACTTCCTCACATGCTCACTCTGAGATTGCAGCACCATACCCAGCAAAGTGTGATATATATATATAAATATATATATAGAATCAATGCTTTTCTTTCCTCGCAGGCTGCACACACACTCCACCACTGACCCGAGGATACACATCTCTGCAGGCTGACGACGAAGCCTCAGGGCCAAGTAAGGCCACGATGTTCTTCTGCGCCACTCGTTACCGCTCATTAAACCTATTGCTTTGAGCCTGTCGACATTTTCATCATCCCCCCTGTTCTGTCATCATTACTGTGACAGTAAGAGGATACTGCTGAGATGTTTTAGTAAGTAAATCCCCCAATTATGCACTTCAGTGTTTTGGGGCAGAAATCGCTCCTCAGCACCTCCCAGAGCGGAATTGAGTGTGAGGTGACATTTCTTTCAGTTCACTTTTATGAACGTTGGATGTGTGTACGCCTCGGAGAGATTGAGAGTGATGAACTACTCTGTTCTGTCGTGAACCAAATCAATCCGCACCGCCTGATAGCACCGGATCTAACTCTGAATAATTACTCTCTTATCTAAACTCACTTCTCGGGGTGTTTCAGATGATGTGTCAAACAGAGATCTTCTACCTGGAGTGAGAGGCATCCTCCGGTGCAGACGGATGAAGCACAGCAGGAAGTGAAAAAACGTGCAGTTCATGGAGGCTGACAAATGACAGGTCGCGACCCGAATTGAGGAAAATTATAATCTTCTCAAACTTTATTTGATGAAACGATGGAGCAGTTTGGGTGTCCATTGGCATTGCAGGGCACCATTGCCACCTAATGTTTAGGAGTATGAACAGACGCTACTCCAATGCATTAAAAAAAAATCCCCTTCAAAATAAAAGCCTGAGCTTTTTTTAAAAACTTTTTTTCCCTAGTCAAATGCCTGCCACCCTGTGAAAATGGGTCCGTGACCCACTTTTGGGTCACAACCCACCAGATGGGAGTCACTGGTGTAAAGGACTCTGAAGCACCTCTAACTAACCTAAAAGGAGCCGTGAAGTCCCTTGAAATCGATGCAGCAGTCCATAAATACACTTTCGTGTTTCAGTAGTACATTACGCTGCCCAAAATAATTAACTATGGCCCGGTACACGGGAGGACAGAGTTAATGATCTGCGCTTTGTCCTCAGAGAGCAGTCAGCTGAGAATAATTGTGGGCATCTGAAGTGCAGTAGGAAGCCGTATCCCCTTAACATCTGTCTTGTGTTCTCCGAGCAGGTTTGCATTCTGAAAATGTCACCACTTCACAACTAAGCTCTTTAGTGGATTCAGGCTGAAAGTGTACATGGCTCAGGGTTATCGGGGGGGAAAAAAGGGGACCTGGAAAATTCCCCCGGAGGCGGGTTCAGTAAGGCGGGGGTGTGTGTGGGAGATGGGGTTATTCTGCCTATAACCCTGACCCTCTGTGGTCAGGCCCCTGTGGTTTGTGTAGTCGGGGGTGGGGTTGGGGCGGGGGGGGGGGGGATCAACCCGCTCCGGGGGGGGGGGGGGGGGGGGGGGGGGGATCAACCCGCTCCGAGTACAAAAAAATATGACGGCTCCCTCTTGTCTTGCGCTGGTTCAAAGGGAATGGCGTGCAGGGCAATGCTAATTAGCCGCCTCGAACACAACCGCTGTTCCCCTCGGTGTTCCCACTCCTGCTCGCCGCGCACATAACAAGCAGCGTCTCCACCAGTCATGGACCCCGCGTAACTCTGAATATTTTCCGCACAGTGAGTCACCACGTTCCATTTCTGTCCTAAAACACACAAATAAGTTCCACAGTTTAATTAATCCATCCTCGGAGAGCAGGATTCACCCAGACAATGTGTGTTGGGGAGAATTCTGCACTTTTGGCCCACGTGTATTCATTCCGCATCTTTGCCCAGACGTCCTCCTGAGTGTAGTCTAATCCTGGTAGTCAAGTTTGAGGGCGATAAGAGGCGTAACAACAGGATTCCCCCACCAGTTCGTCTTGGCTCTCACCGAATTACAGCAGGACAAGTGAAGAACTGACAATCTGTAAGTGCTTAGTGAATCCATGTTCCCAATCAGAGATGGTGGGGAGAGCGCGGAGGAGGTCAAGTTATTACCCTCAAGTATTCTCAATTCCGCTGCTCATATGCCTCCAGCGCGCTGTCTTGTGTTCTATGGCCTGCTCCTCTTGTCAGTGTGAATGTAAATAGTCTTGCACTTTTCCGGAAGTTTCGGCGACGGTGACAGGCGGCGGTGGAGCAGCAGCAGCAGCAGCAGCAGCAGCAGCAGCAGCAGCAGCAGCAGCAGCAGCAGCTAGGGGTGTTCTTGAGGTTTTTACGTCACATGCCGCGACGCTCCGTTCTCCCTCCCTGATTCCGTCGCACTAATCAGCCACACGAATAAGCGGCACATCGCGCCATATCGCCCGCACGTCTGTGACTAACGGGTGTATTTGAAACGCCGCGTGTATTGCCGAGGCGTCTCGAAGCGGCGGCGGAAGCAGAGGGAAGATGTGGCAGAATGGAACACACCTGCGTGCGTGCGTACGTACATGCGCGCTCAAGTCAGACACAATAGATGTGTGTAGCTTCAGGGGAGCCGTGCTCTGCGTCTTGCGTCTCTCTCTCTCTCTCTCTCTCTCTCTCTCTCTCTCTCTCCTCCTCCCTCGCTCTTATTTCTCTGTCTCTCAGTCAGATCCCCTTTTGTTGGTGCAGATGCTCTCAGGGTTGGCAAGACATTGAAGACTGAGTCACTTAAACAGCCTCATCCCGGCACAGCGCTGACTCACAGTCGCTTATTTTCTCCATAAATCATATTCTTTTGTGTTGTTTGTTGATGTGTGCACGAGGAGAGGGGGAGAGGGGGAGTGGAGGGGGGGGGGGGGTTCGTCGTTTGAACTCCTGTCGGCCACATATGTTTCGCTCGTAACGTGATTAGATATTCACAGGTATGTTTGATGACACACGCTGGCGGAACCTGGTTTCATGGGCGTCCTCATTAGTTACAGGGAACATAAGTGAGTTTAAAGATCCATTAGTGGCGGAGGGTAACGCAGCCCGGTGTGTTTTGGTGCGTCAACAAGCCTCTCTCCCACGGAAGCACAACAGAGAGCCTGTGATCGGTGTTGTCGTGCAGCGTGTTGTGAAAAGCCCGGCGCCCACTTGTCGAGAATAAAAGGTGCGTTCCGTTCCCGTGTGTAACTTTTTACCGCAAAGCCCTTAACCTCAAACGCTCGCCACAAAGGTTTTTTTTATTATTATTTTTTTCCTGCTCATTCATTTATCCTAATAGTCTTAGCGCTGAGTCAGCAGCGAGCATCACAGAGGCAGACAGACGTATCCGTCTCATTTGTGGTTGTCGGAGACGGACGTTTGTGAACCGAGGATGATAAAAGTTCCACGACACAGACAACACAGGGTGATAGAACCAACGAAACGAGATTCGTTTTCAACCGGATTTCAACTCTGATTACACTTTGTTGTGAGTATTGTATAAATACTGCGCATACTGTAGCTGCTTTGCGTTCAGAGGCGCCAGTGTGGTGTTTGGAAGCACGGCAGGACTCGCTGGAGTTGCAGTAATGAATAATATATGGAGCTTTTTCAACAGAATCAAAGCTCGGTGGCAAAAATAATTCCCCCTGAATGATGATGTTATCTTGTATGCAAATGATAAAGGGGTTGTTTGTTTATGGAGCTATTTATAAATAAATACCATAGCTCAAGGGTAGCGGCTTTGCCTCCTGCTGGGAAGGGAAACGCGCAGAAACACACACCTCTTTCATCTACTTCGAGGCAAACGTCCGAGGAGCGTCTCCGTCCGAGCCCGGGCCCTCGTGGTGCGAGGGTGAGCATCTGTGCAACGGTCTCGACAAGGCCGCGACAGAAGAAGAAGAAGAAGAAGAAGAAAAGCCCCCCCCCCCCGTCTTTTGGTATCGTTTACCAAATTCAGAGCATGGGAGTGGGCCGCCTGATAGTGGCAGACGAGGAGCTGGTCATGAGCCACTAGCTCCTCCATTGTCTAGCGTGCTGGAGGAAGAGTGGGAGCCCCTACAGAGGCCTGGCACAGTCTCCACTTCCATCTGCCCGCATGCCTCACCATGGAGCCCAGCTCGCACCACTTGTGATTATACTCACGTCCAAGCTGTTACTGTAATTTGCACTGGCTCGTAGTCAGGGGAGAGCGGGGGGAGCGGGAGGAGCCGCGCATGATGCCGGGATGTTATAAGATGTCCTGGCAGCACACTGAGCTTTGCATGGCTGTAATGGACAAGCGGCACGGGCAGAGCTATATTGAAGTGCAATCATGGCAACGAGCGGGTTCCCTGTGCTGTCCAAGATAAACGGCCTGTGCATGAAGTGAATTCAAGGTAGATCGTGCAGAGTATTTCGAAGGAGGATGTTTTAGAGGCATCTCTTGAAAATCTTCCGTGTTCCCTGTGTAATGAAGGCAGTGCCTTTTTAATGTGTAAATGAACCAAAAATATGGTGTTATTATTATTGTTGTTGTTGTTGTTGTTCCACATGAGAGGATCCATCACTGTGTCAGTCTGAGCATGACAACAAATGGGACAAGACAGCCAGTCTTCTTTTTTTTGTGTTCTTCTTCCTCTTCTTCTTCTTGTATTTGTTTCCTGCAAGCTGGTGCGCCGTAATAATAATTCAACACAACATGTAGAAACAGAAGCAGTTGGTGTACAAAAGTCTGTTGGCTCATCGAAAATAAATGAATCATGCTTAAATAGTAACAACAGAAATAAATGTGCATCGTCATGGAGACGCACTTGGACGAGGACACTTTTATTTCAAACAACTTTAGTCATTGTTGGTCATTATGATGCGAAGATGATTTAAACTACTGATATCTAAAAATAAATGTTCATCGTGCAACTTATGGATTTAACTTTTAAGTATTTGATTTGTTGGGGGGGGTGTAATAGTAAAATAGTATTATGGTATTTCATAATCTAAGGGCTGTCATGAAAAGTTAAAATCCATACACAAACGAAATGAAAGCATCAGCAACTTACTCTGTAACGCTCTGTCAGACCAGTACTGATCAGGCTCAATTGATTTGCCAAGTTTGAAAAACATCCATAACTGACGTCGACTTTCCAAAATAAAGCAAAGGTTTGAATTCAGCTATACCTTAGTGTACAGCACAACTCAGGAAATGATAGATACGAGTAATTATAGGACTGATGTGAGAGCTAAATGTTTCAAATAACAGCCCTGAACGATTAGTGATAAGTGACTCCCAAAGTGCTGCAGGAGCTCGTCTACAGTCGCTCTAAAACATTGCAATGATATAATTACTAATTATACAGATAAGTCATGGTTTCCAGACATCGTCCTAATTCTCCAAATAACCGTGACTGGAGGTAGAAATGGCAAATGCAGTTTTAATTTACCGGTGGAAATCATTTATATCAGTGCCTTTTGAATGTGACCCCTATTCAATCACAGCAGGTTTAACGTGCCCACTTAAAGATATGAAACGGAGTCTTTAATTTAATTTCGGCATTTTTCTATTAATTTATTGTAATAAGTAATTATTTCTTTCATTTAGCTCATAACTGGCCCTTTTCGGGAAGGCCAACAATGCACTTTCACTTTTTGAGAAATCCTGTCATTAAATGTATTTATTAGTCCTGTATCCACACACTGTGTTTTTGTTTACAAAGAACTCAGTGATTAAGTCAGCCATAACCCCGACAGACTGCCTCTTTATTACTTACATCTGTTCACAGCCATTCACTTTGTAGTCATTTGATTATTTCCTAATTAATCTGATAAAAGCCACAAATGTGTTGGAACGTAACAGACAATTTAAAAACAAGCCCCTATAGATATCAGTGATAAGTTGCTTACAAATGGCTGAATACATTAATATGAACCATCTGACTCATCGTCTGACCTGTAGGGGGCAAACCCGCTCGGGGCCCATTGTCCACTGTTGCCCTGGGCTCTTGTTGGTGTTATTCTGTGCCCCAGTTAAGGATTATGTTGTCAAACATTAAGCTTGTAATCGCAATATCGCCTTTTAATATCTATGTAATTAACCCATCTTTACATTCTTACAGCTTTTCATTGTCTCTTATCGAAGTAATTAGCGAATAAATAAGCGACCGACAACGTGGGAAAGAAACGCCAACACAGACGGTGGGACCTATGGAAGGCCCTGGCTCTTCAGTTAAGATTCATTTAAAAACGTAAACGAGACGGGAACAATGCGACGCCTCGCACCAAACGAGATCCAGATGATACCAAACGCACAAATAAAATCAACTCGCATATGGAAACGCTAATTGAGTATTCACGGTTTTACAAAAGCAGCTGCTGCTGAGGATTAAGGGAACAAAGGAAGGAACGTCCCTTATGTGTGTGCAATGCTCCTCTACTGATCTCGATGTATTTCCAATGCAAGTTTCTTTATTTTGACCTGGAGACCAGATGCACTGTTGCGCCTGTATGAATATCACAGGTGCCTAAAGCGGCTTATCGAAGGCATTCCCTGCCAAGTGTGTCAGACGGAAGCCTTGCGCTCCTTTATCACAGGGAGTCACGTTCGGCTGTCGCTGCCACATCCTACGGCACCACACACTCCTCTTTGTAAGCATTGTGGCCTTGAGTGAATCTGGACCGGTGTCTTCTATATCAATTAGAGCCCTATGAGGTTTTCATTATCACCCCCAACAGATTTATTTGTGTGGAACTCCTAGGTCATAAATCTCAATTGATTGTGTTAGTTAAATGATAGTGAAGTCACAAAGGCGAGGGTGCACTTTGGATATGTACGGATTTGATGAA
>JAFBJT010110245.1:9167-34115 GCA_016785325.1 Chascanopsetta lugubris
AGGGGTGTGGTTAGGGTGGAGGGGTGTGGTGAGGGTGGAGGGGGTGTGGTTAGGGTGGAGGGGTGTGGTTAGGGTGGAGGGGTGTGGTGAGGGTGGAGGGGTGTGGTTAGGGTGGAGGGGGTGTGGTCCGGTGGGTGTAGATCACAGCACTCCTCAGACTCAGCTGCTGCAGCCTGAGGGAAGCAGTGCACTCTGGGAAAACGGTGGCAGGCCAAAGAGGAGCTGAGCCTCTAACATCAAACACACACAGATCCTATTTTCATTTTTCCATCTCTGACTCGGCAGGTGGGCAACACGAGCCTGTGTGTGTGTGTGTGTGTGTGTGTGTGTGTGTGTGTGTGTGTGTGTGTGTGTGTGTGTGTGTGTGTGTGTGTGCAGGGAATTCAGCATCTCTCACATTTCTCTCTTTCTCCATCAATAAAGTCGGGGGGGGGGGCTCTGTCATCAGTAGTTGGACTCCGGCTCGGTTTCCATGACGACAGAGATGAGTCGTCTCCTCTCAGTCTCACAGTTTCACTCTCCTCTGACACAGACAGTGGGTTTTTAGATTCACTGCCGCTGAGAAGAGCGGGACGGGTGGTGACCACATCCACCCCGGATCCACACAAAAGGCCCGGCGGCGATAAAAGTTAAAGGTGCAGTGTGCACGTTTTGGTGACCTCTAGTGGTGAGGTTCCATATTGTATCCATCACCTCACCCTCACTCTTCTGAACCTGCAGGAGAAGCTGTGGTCGACTTCGGTTGTTGTTAAAATGACAAGATGTTTACGACGTCCACTTTTACTACTGTAACAACATGGCGGCCCCCGTAGAGAGGAGCCGCTCCTCATGTCAATATACATTCATGGGCTCATTTAAGGGTCATGGGAAAAAAATAAAGAATTTGATGAGATTATGAATTCATGAGAATGTCAGTATGTCATTGTTTTGTAATATTTTTAGGACGGCTGTGGGTTCAATGACGCAGCAGCTCCACCTAGTGTTAAAACTAAGAAGTGCGATTAAGACAAGGGCAAATTTTATTTGGGCCACATTCCACTATTATTTCAGAATTTGCTGCGGGCGAAATATACTTAACACACAAACACACACACACACACACACAAAGGACATCTCCCCCTGTGCCCTTCCTTCTCCCTCACCTGTCTGTCAGACCCAGGTCTCAAGTGCGTGTGTGTGTGTGTGTGTGTGTGTGTGTGTGAGTGTGAGATGCTGCATCAGACTAATTATCAGGGTGGAAGGATCCACAACACTTCAGCACCAGGACGACAACACCTCTCTCCAAATGTCCTCTACTGCCACACTCTGTCATCCCAGGGGAGTGTGTGTGTGTGTGTGTGTGTGTGTGTGTGTGTGTGTGTGTGTGTGTGTGTGTGTTAGAGAATATTTCATTAATAATCATTATACATAGGGCATTGAATTAAAAACATTTGAATTGAATTCGCTTTTTAAGGTAAAAAATAATGTGAAGATGTGAAGGCGGGGCATACATTTTTTTTTGCAGCCAATCAGGACAGAATGGGCTTTCAGGGGGGAGGGGGGCGGGGCTCTAAGGACATACAGGATGGTTCCAGCTGTTTGAGATTGTAGGCATTATGATTAAAGATCTGATTGAAGACATTATGACAAAATGAAAAAGTCGCACAGGTCCACCTTAAAAAATTTTTTTCTAAAATTGCACAGGTCCACCTTAAACATTTTTTTTTCAAAAATCCCACCGGTCCACCTTAAAAATGAAAAAGTCGCACAAGTTCACCTTAAAAATGAAAAGGCTGCACAGTCCACCTTAAAAATGACAAACAAAATCACACAGGTCCACCTTAAAAATTAAAAAGGCGCACAACCTCTCAGTTGCCTCCATCAAGCTGCATGTGAACCGCATGTCACTTCACCACCACAGGTGTCGCTATAAACAACCCCTTTTGGAAACAAACACCTACTACAAACAATTGAGCCGAAAAGAAACCGTAAATGAGGGTGATGATCGTTTACTCTCAGTCTGGTTATCGGGGGCTGAGCGGAGGCCGGGGTCTCCGCTCACAGAAAGTAATGGCCGCCGCTGTTGCGAGGCATCGACCGCCCCGCTGACCTTCCGCTGCCGCCTCACCTCTGCGGGAAACGGGCCTCTGCTCGGAGGCGGGGGGACGGCGCGAGCGTGGCCCCGGCCATTATCAGAACCATGATTCATCTTGCGGTTAAACCGCGCCGCCGCCTCAGATTGATGGGCGACATCAGAGCCCGGCCGCCCGTGAGCGGCGGGGCCCGGCGGCGGCGTAACCTTGCGATAATGTTTCATCTCATCCTCTCCTTGTCTTCCTGTGCAGTCATACCTCAGCCACATCATTTGGCCCATAAAGCTTAAGACGTTCTGGGAAATTGGATTTAAAGCTGAGTGAAGGCCCCGCAGGCTGTAACATGACGACGAAAAAGAAAAAAGAAAAAAGAAAAAAGAAAAGAACTCTCTCTCTCTTTCTCTGGCCCTTTTCCCCTTCCCCTCCATTCTTTCTTTATTTTCATATCAATTATTTAAGGCTTACAGCGCGGCGCAATAATATTTCTGGGGCTACGTTTTTACGAGAAGCCGCGGTGACTGAATGCGGAGCGTTCGCCTTTTCAACTTTATGAATTCATCCATCCTCCCTCCCCCCCTCCATCCGACACTGGGAGCCGGAGGAAGCCCCGGCTTTGAAATCATTACACTGGCTGACTGGGTTATTACCATCAGGGGCAACAGAGAAGGAAACATGACACAACGAGTGTAGGAGAGGGATCATAAAGATCATGGTCGATCAATGTCAGGGCAGGAATAATGATAAGTGAGGCGATGTGAGGAGAGAAGCGCGCAAACTGCCTCTGAGGATCCATCACTGCTGCAAAGTTACAGTGTATCAGCTCTGCGTGTTAAAGGGCCAGTGTGTAGTTTTTTTTTTTAATTTAAGTCGAGCAGATTGATTTCATTTAAAAACGTCTATGTGCTTTATGGATATATACACTGAAGATTCCATGTAGTGCCATGTTTTTACCACTAGAGTGAGTTGTGAGTCACTTGCCTCCAGCTCCGATTGACTTGTTTCTCACCAGTTTAAATGCTTATTATCAGAGTGCTAGTCGATATATGGATCACTTCTTGCGTGAATTTTCACAATAAAAGCCTTTTATTGGCTCAATGCATTCAATTGTTTTAAAAAGGCTTTTATCGCATGTTTTTTTTTTCTATTTTATCAAGATTTGAAATTTTGCACAGGTCCACCTTAAAAATGAAAAAGTCACACAAGTCCACCTTAAAAATGAAAAAGTCGGACAGGTCACCCTTAAAAATGAAAAAGTCGGACAGGTCCACCTTAAAAATGAAAAAGTCGCACAGGTCCACCTTAAAAAATGAAAAAGTCGCACAGGTCCACCTTAAAAAATGAAAAAGTTGCTCAAGTCCACCTTAAGAAAATGAAAAATTTGCTCAGGTCCACCTTAGAAAAGGAAAAAGTCACACAGGTCCACCTTAAAAAATGAAAAAGTTGCCAAAGTCCACCTTAAAAAAATGAAAAAGTCGCACAGGTCCACCTCAAAAAATGAAAAAGTCGCACAATCTCTCAGCTGCCTTTAATCAAACTGTGTCATGTGATTGTGAGCACAGCCTTTCTACACCAGTAGGGGGCAGAATAACGCTGATTCTAACACTAAAGAGTCTGATTGACAGTTAGCGGTGTGTTGATGCCGGTGAATTCCTTTAAGGTGGTGAGTGTGTGGGAAGCTCTCAGCTGCCGTTTCCTCCCACTCGACCCCCCGTGGTGGGCCACTAACACGGGAGCTGGATTCAGTGGGTGAGTGGGTGTCATGGGAGCAAGATGGGAGAATGCAGTGTTGTGGCTCAGGCCGGACCCCCTGCGGTGCTCAGGACTTTATATTTCATCCGCCGCCTGCAGCTCCACATCTCCACCGCCGCTACTTCATCATCAGCGGGAGCAGATGCGGCAGGAGGCTTCGCCGTGGCAACGCCGGGCGTGACGGCGGCCGGCCGCTCATCGGTCAGCGGTGTAACGTAACGAGCCCATCGGTGATGGATGTGTCGGTCACGCCGCCGCCGCCGCCGGGCTGAGGGCCGCGGCTCGAGGCCCGAGGCGGTGGAATGGCTCTTTAATGGTAAATGACGGGTCATGTTTTATGGATGGTGAGTCGGCGGCGATGTGAGAAGGTTTTTATCTCTCGCTGCGCCACACGCTCGCGTTTCTTTGATCAAATGTGAATTTAATAAAATCACAGCGGGATTATTCAATCACACACACACGTACGCGCACGCACGCACGCACACACACACACACACACACACACAGTATATTAAAACAACTATTCTCTACCCAAGTGTAGTTCATTTTCTCACTGTCCATTTTTAGGTACACCTATACAATCGTACGTAACTGATTCTGCTATTGAGAGAGAGAGAGAGAGAAATAGAGATAGAATCGAGAAAAAAGATAAAGGGATAGAGAGCAATAGAGATAGAGATATAGAAAGAAAGAGAGAAAGAGCGAGCGAGGGAGCGATAGATCGAAGGAGAGAGAGAAAGAGAGAGAGAGTTAGAGAAAGAGAGAGTAGATAGATGGATAATAGGGAGACAGCATCAGAGCTATTGTTCTATTTCAGTGTTCCCATCAAAATGACCACTGATTAAGTGCCTCAATTACCCCCTAGTGGCTGGCAACAGTATGACAACAGTGACAAAGGTATGAAATATCATGATTGACAGCTGTGTGTATTTGATGAAAACGAAGTAAAGCTCCCTTAAAGTTCCGCGATCCACCACTTTTTGGATCTCACCCTACTACTGCTGAAAAAAAAATCTGACCGACCAATCAGAGAGCAGAAGTGAAACCAGAGCTCCTTGGCAGTGAATTCAACATGGAGGTCAAATTCAGTCAAATACTAATATATTCAAAACACTTAAATAATATCTATACAAGCATTTTTCCTGAATGATCACTTCTATATGTGGATGTGTGTGTGTGTGTGTGTGTGTGTGGGTGGTACACTAACCTTTAATGTCAGAATAACTCAGTCGGGGTCCCAGCAGGCGGTTGAACGGGTGGGGTGGGGGGGATCCCAGGTCAAGGCTCCCAGGGTCCGGATCAGACCGCCTCCCTGCAGCCGACACACAAAAACAGCCACCTCAACATCTCTCTGACATTTGTTCACCTCTGAGAGTCCATCAATATTTATACACGTATTCATACGCATCAATACTCACCCTGCTTTTATCATGCTAATTCTTACATTTCACAAAGAGAGAAAAATACCACACAAAAAAGAAAACCCGGCACATTTGAAAGGTTCATCATTGGTCAATCACTCTGGAAAGGTTAAGCCAGTTTTTCCCCTTAGTTTAGCAGTAGTTTAGTTCCAGGTCATGCGGCCCACTGAGCATGCTCAGTAGTGTGGCTCCCATGATGCATTGCGGTTTGAGAACGAGCGGCCCCCATAGCAGACCATGCTCGGGCACAGCCGTGACATTTCTGGGCTTTTTCTGACCTTTCAAAATAAAAGCATCATATTTTAAAAATATTGAAGACAAAGACCAATAATTGTCTCCATGTGTCCTGCAAAGAGTTTTGAAAAGTGTCTACATTACTATTGTGGTCTATGGGAAAAAAACACTTTTTAGGGCTGCACGGGGGATTTGTTGTTGCAGTACTACGAGTGGCCACTGGGAAAAGTGAGCTGCACGTCCGAAGGGAGGTTCTGTATCCGGTTCTATAACACATCCATGGGGATAGTGGTCTGACCTCTTCAGCGCTGCTGAGGGGGCGGGGGGGGGGGGGGGGGGGGGGGGCAGACATGCTAGCAAGACTCTCGCTAGCTAGCTAATTACGTTGCTAGCTCTAAAAGACCATTGGCTCAGGAGTGTACACACGTCATACAGGTCAATTCCTCGAGTCACTTTAGATAAAACATTTAAATATTAAAAGCATTTTATTTCTATTTTAAAGTCTTTTTTGGCAATTAATTCCGTTCTCATAATCAGTATAGAGGATTTTCATTTTTTCATTTATTTAAGTTTCCATCACTGATGACAAAGCAGCGATGGAACAATCAAGAGTGAACGCCGCGTTACGAAAATGACAGGCTTGAATTATATTTCGACTCCATTGTTGATTGTAATTCTTCGGACCCGCGGCTGAAAGGAGGGAGTCTCTGCAACAAGGCGTCTCACTAAACGCTCGCTCACTCCGTCACCCTGGTGTCACTTTCACACTCCCACACTTTACCAGCACATTCCCTCTCACGATCTCGGCAAACACATTAAAAAACACGATATGAATTCCTCGTCCTCGGATGCCCCCCGGGTCGCTGCCGCGAGCTCTTTTCATGATGGAGCGGGGGGCCATTTGTCTGGCCCCCGGGGGCAGACGCTCGGGGAGAGGAGGATCTGTCAGACGTCAGGAGGCGAACACGGTTGTTATTTTGCAGCGGAGAACACGCGTGAGCTCTGGTGGCGGCGGAAGCATGGGAGTCAGGGCTGACGTGCTGAGCCGACAGTGGGTATAAAGTCATCTGGAGATTTATCTGTGAGGAGTCGAAGTATGGATCTGTGCCCCCTCTGAGCCTGATGTTTGACCTTTAATCCACTCGTTCCGGATAAATACACAGAAGATCCAAGTTTGCTTTTGATGTAAATATTATTTTTTTCAGTTCAGGTGAATAAAGATGAGCTGTGCATGTTTTGAAGGAGAATTTTATTTGGAAAAACTTACGCCAGGACACAAGATAAGAAGCAAATCACATCTGGGTGATTGAGAGACACAAAGAGTGACCGTGAGGTTTGAGGATGACGTTAAAAGAAAAAAATCATTTTGTGATAAGAAAGATTAATATGACAGAGAAACTTCAGTGGGACAGATTTTCAGATTTGTGGTTCCAGCATCACCAGTCAAACTGACACTGAAATATGGGAGGAGTGTCCCGGTGAAAGTGTCTTTGTGAGTGTAGATGCGAGTGATGTCCTCAGCATCGTAGAAGGACACTTCCCCTCCATCGTAGTCCAACTGGACTCTGAGCCTCTGGAGACGCTTCTTCACTCTGACGGTCAGACCTGCACCGGTTCTGTATTTTCCAGAACCATGCAATAAAGACCAGATTCCATTTGCAGGTGAAGTAAACATCGTTCCCTTCTTGTCAGCCGACCGTCTCATCAAACCTATGTTCCACCCAGGAAGGTCTCCCACCTCCACCTCCCAGCTGTGTTTCCCTGAGCTGAAACCCCCAGAGCCCAGGACTGTGGGATGGATGGTGTTTCTCTCTGGATTGTCAGGAAGGTGTTGACATGTGCCTCCACGTCTCACACCGGTCAGATCATCGGACAGTCGGAGCCATTCGTACGCAGAGTTTGGGTCCAGCTTCTCCTTCATCTTCTCCCAGACTCTGAAGGACAGGTTGCCCAGGTGTTGGGCCACATCTATCAGAGCTCCTGAGACCAGCTGTGGGTCTGACACTGAGCACAGAGCTCTGGCTCTGGTCTGAGTGGATTTATAACTGCTGAGGAAGGACACGTGGTCTTTGTGAAGGTCTTTCTTAACAGCAGAGATACTGTCTGCCAGAGAGGAGACGTGCTCCTGAATCTTCTTCATCTCTCTGCTGATAGTCTTCACTTTCTGCTCCTCTTCCTCCCTCAGAGCTGCCAGTCTGGACTTCTCTTCCTCTCTCAGGAACTGGTGGAGCTCCTTGAACTCAGCTCTGATTGTATTTTCTGTGAACAACATCTGCTTCTTACACTGTTTACTCATTTCATCATATGTCGTCTTTACTTTTTTATATTTGTTGAGAGAAGAGTCACAGATAGGACACACAGCTCTGTCTTCATCCTTACAGAACAATTTTGGTTCCTGTTGATGTTCACTACCCTCCATCATTAGTGTCCTCTCTCCTCTCTCTGTCTCCAATGGTCCAGCTTCACGTCTCCCAGCAAAGGAATCAGCCAGTTCTTTCAATGTAAAGTTCACAAGAATCTCCTTAGATGGTTTCCTTTTACATATGGGACAGTTTTTGTTTTCAGTCTGTTCCCAGGATTGTTGCAGACAGCTCAAACAGACGCTGTGGTTGCAGTTCAGAGACACAGGATCTCTCAACGTCTCGAAACACACGGGGCAACTCAGGAAATTCTCCAAAAGTGCTTTCTGTGCCATTTTCCCCAAAGTGTCACTATCCAGCAACAGACTCGCCGAGTTCTTTCTTCTGAAATGAATCAAAGAGACCAAACCTGTGTTTTCCAGTAGTTCTTTTCAACGTATTTACCTGTCACATCAGACCCTCTTTACCTCGCATACACACCTTTCTACATTATAGGCAAAATCCTTGACATCAAAGGGAAAACCTTGAATTATAGGCACGACTCTTTGTACATGGGCCTATCTCTTTTTATCCTAGCATACCCTGCAGATCAAAGACATGACAACAAAGATCTTCATGTATAAGGCTTTCAGAGGAACCAAAATGTCCGTACACGCGTTTCAACGTCAACTTCCTGATGCATAGAAACGTTCTTTGACGGGAAAGTGTTCATACTTTACGAAAGATCTGACGTACAAAGCTTGCATACAAAGCTCACGTACCAACCAAAAGTGTTGGTACAAACATTTCCACTTCACCTTTCTGAAAAGTTCTTTGACGGGAAAATGTTCGTACTTCTACGAAAGCTGTCCCGGTAACGTGAGACTTTGCGTAACCACCACAAACGTCCGTCTGTCTGCGACAGCGCTCTGACAACCTCTGACACGCAACAGAATGTTTGGCAATAACATTACTAACTCCAACCACCTGACATGCCTGAATTACTTGGCAAAAATATATCTTTAATAACGTGAATACGACGTTGATATCAAACCATTTATGGCATCAGAGAGAACACGGAGGAAACTTTGATTTGAATTGAAAAAACGACCGAGACGCACTGTGTCACCTCCTGACTCCCTGTCTGAATCCCTGATAGTCTGTATGAAGTCTGGATTATCGAGGACAGTGAAGACAGAATGAAAATCATTCAACTCAGGTCACATCATCCCTCTGAACACTTCACGTGAACACACACACGAGGCGCACACACACATCCACCTGACGTGAGCAATCAAAGCAGTGGACCCAGGGAATTCAAGACGAACAATGAAATCTACGTTCACACGTGCTATAGTATGACATTGTCTCTTCTGAGCCGAACCGCAACATGTAACTTCGACAAATCCCACCCATTGCATTTGGAATGGGGGGGATTGAACCTCTGACATTCTGGGTAGACCACAGACGCCCCTTGATGTAATGTCCATGAAATCGCATCTGAAGACTAAATCAGGAAAAGACGGGTGTGGCTATTGGAGTGTGTGATGGAATGCGGAGAGGAGTTGGTTTTGAATGCAATGATTCATCTTGCCAATGCATCTTCTCCATTCTTTGACATATATTGTCCACTTTGGTCAGTTATGAACCAGTCGGTGCCTGGTGGCTTTACATTTGACTTGTTACACACTGGACTTTACGTTTTACATGAACGTCTTGAATGCCAGAGTTCCCGTGTTGCCGGTTGCGATGCAGGCATGTGTTCGTAGAGTCCACATGGATCCACCATCATTTCCTCTGAACCACATCAAAGCTTCGTCTCGCCCTCACGGCGCAGAGGAAAACCCCAAGTGCTGCTGCTGCTGTGAACAGCTGACACCTGAACGTCTAACGAGGCAGATTTGTCAGAGGAAACTTTCCCCACCGACACGTCTTTTTCATTTTTTCCCCTCCTCCTCGTCTGAAAGGTGAGCTCCGGTTCACACGGCATCAAAAGGAGTGAAGCGAATGAAAGAAACACAGAGTGAAAGCATCAGCCGGGTGGTGAGAGGAGGGGGGGCAGGCGCGGGGGGGGGGGGGGGGCTGTCATTGTCAGATGTTTGGAATGAAATATTCATCATTCCGCCTGTTTGTTTCTCCTGTGTTTGATGTTTGCTGAGGTGTAATAACACATCTGTTTGACACCAATCAGGCAGATGAACACTGATTTGACAGAGGGGGCGGGAACTGTCAGAGCGCGGTGATTCCTTCATTATCCAACGGCAGGTCTCTTTGCTTCATTGTCCTCAGTTTGAGGAGTTTGGGGAATAACATGTGGCCTCATTTGCACGTGGAGTGAAAGGTTCGATCACAATAACAGGCACAACTATCTGGACCAACGAAGCACAGGGTGCGACATCCTCAGCTCTGGCGTCCAAGTTCTGACAATATAATGGAATGTGGCCCCATCTCGCCAATACTCAACTCCTCCTTCTTCCTGGTTCATTGAAAAATGGGTAAAAAGAGGCGGAGCACAGGTGGAGCTGGGGGTGGGGCCCATGGTGCTGTCGCAGCATCCACAGAAGGTCGGCCCAGGTGTCAGCCAAGAGGCCACGCCCCTTAATTATGCACATTTTCAAGTTTGAAAAAAAAATAAAATAAGGGAAAACATGAGACTGATTGAGACCAAAACTGTGGTTTGTACCAGACTTTAAACAGTTGGGAGTCTCTGGGGATTGACTCACTTTTGGAGCGCAGCCTCTAGTGGCCACCCTGTGAACTGCAGGTTTGTCCACTTCCATATTAGACTCATCTGTCAGCCTCGGAGATTGCTGCTTCTTCCACGCAAAGTGTATTATGGAGGTCAAACCTCTCGCTGCGTCTCGTCACGCATGGCATTCACACATGAAGCACAGGTTTACAGGTGGCGACGCTTCAGGTGGTGGAATGTACAGAGACTGTACGTCTGAAGGTTAGTGACTGGATGTGACAGAGTGATCACAGAGTGATCACAGAGTGAGCACAGAGTGAGCACAGAGTGAGCACAGAGTGATCACAGAGTGATCACAGAGTGATCACAGAGTGATCACAGAGTGAGCACAGAGTGGTCGGAGCGAAGCTGCTGGGCTTCTCTTTCAAGGAGACAAACTAACAAGCATGGCGTTTTGTGTCCGTGAGGGAGGAGGCGGCATCAATCACTTTTTTTTCTCCATTACCCTTAAAGGAGCCCTTTAACGTATATTTACATGGGTCCTCTCTACGGAGGCCGCCATGTTTTTACAGAGGTAAAAGTGGACGTACTAAACATCTGTTGAGTTTTAACAACAACTGTCGACCACAGGTTCCCCTCAAGTTCTGAAGGGTGAGAGCGAGGTGACGGATACAACATGGAGGTTCACCACTAGAGGTCACCAAATGAAACATCTTGGGTTTTCACTTGACTTCCTGTTCAAGCTGATGTGGACACGACATCATCCGAAGACTTTCAACCTGTTCTGGTTCTGACACCGATTAAAGTGTCTGACCCCGAAAAAGACTTCAAAAGGTCGCCTTTGATACATCAACCAAAACATCGGTATCTGGCATTTTCTACTCCATAAAATTGGGAACCGCCTCACTGACCTTAATGTCTGTCTGAGTCAGAGGAGACTCTGGGACACGGTGCTTCCTTTGCTCTTCCTCCCTCCTCTTCCTCCTCTTCCTCCATCAGGAAGTGGAAGCACGCGTCTCGCCGAACTGTCTGCAAAACAAGAAAACACTAAGAGTCGTAAATGCGTGGCCCCCCGAGAGCTACAACAGTGATACATGTTGACTTAACAACACAAAGTAAACAAAGACACTGTACATAAAGTATAAAGGACACGTCTCCGCATTCATCTGTGTTTGTTTGGCAGAGACACAAAAACAAAAACATCAGAGCCGCTGAGTTATCGTCAAAGGTTCTCACTCGTCATTAGGACGATCCCTCAGAGGCGCGAGGCGGCCGACAGCTACCGAGCCGCGTCCGCTCCTGATAATGACTTCATTACGGAGATTCAGTTTCTGACCGTAACCTTTCCTCAAACACCGCCCGTTTGTTTCCCCCCGTAGCGGAACGCGTAATTACCTTTGCATTAAAGCTGCACGGGAAAATTAGCGCGCGCGCGCGGGGGGGGACGACGACGACACAGCTTCTTAATCATTGTAGATTAGAGGTAGGAATGCGGAGGTCAAAGAGCAGGAGGCTGAGGAGGGTCAGGGTCCAGAACGTTGCTGCATCAGCCTTTAATGTTGTTGTTGTTGTTCTTCTTCTTCTTCGTGTGGTTAAAGTGCTTATGAGGCTCGTTGTGGGCGGTTCCCTTGCCTGACTCCTCCTACTTCCGGGTCCATCCAAAAAACAGGCAAAGAAGCTGTCGCAGCATCCACAAGAGTCACCTCAGCCCAGGTGTCACTCAAGAGGCCACGCCCCTTCGTCATGCACAATTTCAAACCTCGTTAGAATAAAAACAAGTGAGTCAGGAAAACGTGAGTGGGGGTTGACAGCCTCAAGTGGCCACCATGTGAACTGCACGTTAGCTCACTTCCATATTGGCCTCATCCGTCAGCCCGGGCTGGTGCCGCTTGATGGATACTGAATATTACAATGATGGTTTTTGGTTCATAAAGATATGATAAGAAGTAAATAGCTAACGCACTATATACGAACTGCACCAGAATCGCACAGGTCCGATGCAAACACAGAAAACACAGAAAACTAAAACAGTACAACTTCTACCAAAATGCTTTGTCTCACTATCAAGAGTTTAAAAAAAAAAAAAGTCTTGTAACAGTTTGCTCCTCCTCCTCCGAACTACTTCCTGTTCTGTCTTTGCGGGTGTTTCTCAGCTCGTTGATGCTCATTACTGCCACCGCCTGGACTGGGGTGCAAATGACAACGCGTTGCTCCGGACACTTAACCTCCAATGATTCTAAACTTTACACTTGATTTTAAACCAAGTCATTGAATGCCTTTTAAGACTTTTGAAAGGATCTGCAGTGGAGCTCCACATGTGCAGAAGCGCAGTGTTTCCAGTGTGGGCGGCAGTGAGGAATGTGGGAGGCGACTCGATGACCTCGCCTCAGACGTGACTAACTCTGTCGTTAGCTCTTTGTGTTAAAGTGCCTCTTTCACTTTTTTCTCCCTTTCAGGGGTGAACATCCTCAAGCTGTGCTGCTAAATGGACGGCGTTTGTTTGATGAAGCACCTGCGCAGGTGTTGGAACTCAAAGTCGCGGACGGAGGCGACATAAAGAAAACCTCGTTAAGAGGCGACGCATCACGGATACGCCAACACACAATGAGATCCTTTGTGCTCCAAAGCCAAGAAGATTTGAAAGCCTATTTTGCCTTTTCTCATCAACGGCGTCTTCCCATCCCAGTCGATAACAAATTATTCATCTTTGTGAGAAGTGAGTCATGATCACAAATTAGAAAAGCTCGTTAGAGATGACAATGCTCGGAGGGAGGATTTGCAGTGGAGAAAAATGGAGGACAATGGTGGTGGTGGTGGTGGTGGTGGTGGTGGAAGGGGGCAGTTTTTAAATGGACAAGATCACAAGAGCCTGTGATTGGGCGGCGGCTTGTTGCCGGGCAACAACAAGGGACAGGCGTCATGGATGGTGATTATAGAGCGACTGAAGCTGCTCACAGATGTGGTCTGGACTCCTCCAAGAATGGGACTGAATGGGACTTTCAGTGAGTCACTGCTCAGTCTGAGACCACTCAAAGGTGCAGTGTGTAGGAATAAAGGTGCAGTGTGTAAGATTTGGTGACATCTAGAGGTGAAGTTGCACGTCGTATCACCCCCCCCCACACACACACACACACACCCTTGACATTCTGAAAAAATATTACAAAACAATAACATACTGACATTTTCATAAATCACCTACATGCAGTTTTGTTCCCATCACCCTTAAATGCGCCCATGAGGAGCCGGTCCTCTCTACGGGGGCCGCAATGTTTTTACAGTAGCCCACCAGAGTGGACACACTAAACATCTTTTGAGTTGTAACGACAACCGAAGTTGACCACAGGTTCTCCTGCGTGTTCAGAAAGGGTGAGGGTGAGGTGATGGATACAACACGCAACTTCACCTCTTGAGGTCACCAAATCGTACACACTGCACCTTTAAATAGCTCGGGACGGCTCATGACAAAATGCTCTAGAAGAGGTCGGAGGAGATAATGGAGACAATTGAGTGCATCTCATTCCTGAGTGTGTGTGAAACGCTCCGCCGTCAGAGCAGGAAGTACAAAAGCAGCGAGAGTGAGAGGTTGGCGGCGGCGGCGGCGAGACGGACGGGCGTTTAACATGTGAACTGACAGAGAACGAGCTGCCATTTGGCCCCGAGAGCCGCTGCAGCCTCTAATCATTACTCCCGCGTTCACTCACAGGGATAAACAGCCGCCGCTCAGGGGTAGGGGGGGTTGGAGGGGGGGGTTGGAGGGTGGGAGGGGGGTGGGAGTATATAGCGACCTTTCCCCATAACACCTGTATGAATTATTCAGCACCCTGGGCTCCACCAGGGGCTGTCAGAAATGCCAGCCGCGGCAGAGGAAGTTGTCTCTACACCCTGTAGTGGGGTTAGAGGGTCACACACACACACACACACACACACACACACACACACACACACACACACACACACGAAGCATATGTATACACACACAGGGCCAAATAACACAGATTTTTCATCGCGTTCAGGTCACTGAGAGCTGAGTGGAAAAACCTCAGCAACCTCCGGGGCTGAAGGATGAGTCCAATACAGAGGTGGGAAAAACCTGCAGTTCACAGGGCGGCCACTGGAGTCTGCACTCCAAGAGTGAGTCGATCCCCATTGACTCCCATGTTTAAATGATCAACTTCAGAGGTGAATGAAACATGTTTCAAGTCTGGTACAAACTACTGTTTTGGTCTCAATCAGTCACAAGTTTTCCGGTGTCAACTGTAAGGGGGCGGGGCTTATTTCTATTCTTTCCAGGATTTGCATTTTGCACAATTAAGGGCGTGGCCTCTTGAGTGACACCTCGGTCACCCTGGCACATTCTGAGGATGCTGTGATACCATGACCTTACCTCTACCTATGCGCCACCTCTTTGCCCGATTTTGGATGAATCAGGAAGTGGGAGGAGTCAGGCATAGGCAAGATCCAAAAAAACTAAACAAAATAAAATATTCACACTGCCGCATCCCCATGTGACCCCCGCATGTGGAAAACCTGGCAGAGGGCCAAGAGTGAAAATTGTCTCTAATGCGACACTATTTTTTTTTAGAAACGACAAATGATCAGGCAATTAATCTGAGTGTAATTAACCAACGGGTTAAAATAAACAAAGCCCTTAAGCGAGATGAACTAAAGAGTGTAAATGAGATAACAAGAGTAAATGTGGTGCGTGGTGAGTTGCAGTCGCTGCCTTACTTCCTCCTGTGGAATGTGGAGCAGCTCTGCGATTGGACCGAGGTCATCACACTCCGCTGGGTCGTGACTCGTCACCTATAAATACACGAGATGGAAAAAGAAGATTCATCAGCTGGAGATTCAGGAGGACTTTTTGGAATCCTATTCAGGCCCATTAACGTATGTACGAATTGACATTTCTTTCACAAAACGGCAAGGCCTTTTCAAAATAAGACAACGTAGTGATGTGCCAGACATAACTTTAAAGTGTTTCATTGTGTGTTAAACCCAGAGATTGTACACAAAGATGGACGTAGCGTCCGTGGCGTCACTCATTAGCAGAGCGCTAATGAGGCTTGTTCGGTCGCCACCTTGCCAGTGCCTAACTCCTCCCAGTTACTAGCTAAACCCAAAAACAAACAGGTCAAAGAGGCGGAGCTTCTGAAAGACCGAAATACACAATTCAAATAGTAAAAATTTATCGATTTAAAAGAAAGAAAAAGATAAAGATGTTTACTTTTTCAAATTCAGTAAACCTGAGCTTAATCAAGTTTGACCTTTAATAACCTTTGGTTCTGCCTTGGCCTTAACGCTGCTTCATACGACAATTCTGGATTAAATAGAAGATCTGACACTATTATTGTCGTTTATTTTTGTTGTTCATTCGATTTCTTTTTCTTTTTTTATACAGGACGACGCTGAGATCAAATCTTCAAGCTAAAAAACATCCACAGGAAGTGGAAATTCGACCACGACCCTCATATTTCACCGTGCCGCCTCCCTGAGCGAGCGCTGCCACCGACCACCCGCCCTCTGCTCCGCCCCGCCGTCCCTCCGCCTCCTCCTCCCCCTCATCATTCCCTTGTCTCCACACGCTTCTGTTGATGGATGAGTTCATTTGCTGCAAATCTCTCTTCAAGTCAAACTGAGACACCGGCGTCGCCTCGCCGCCACACGGACGGACACGGCCGATAGAGACCGCACCGAAAATACACGCTCCGCTCATACATGTAATGAAAAACCACATTATTTCACAAATAGTCGCTTGGTCTCTGCACTCGGAAGACACACACACACACACACACACACGCACACACACACACACACGCACGCACTGTTAGCATTGCATTTGTCCTAACAGCCCCACGGAGAGCTGAATCCAAACCAGAGTAAATGTAATAACATGGCAGGAAACAGCAGGAGATGAGATTGCCTTGTTTTCCCTCCTCGGTGATTTCCCGCCGTTTGTTGTCATAGAGACAATGGATTGGCAGGAGGCGCGGCCAAACCAGTTCTGCAAACGCATTTCGCCGCATTCGTTTTGTGTCGGATCGAAGTTCAACTGCCATATATATATATATATATATAAAAATATTTTATTCCCGCCTGCAATAACTCGTCCACCTGAATCTGGGTTTGCGTAGATCGGCGCCGTCCGTTCTGAGGTTGTCAGATTGAATATGGGCCACGTCTCTATTTGCCGCCGCCGCCACAGTGAGCGATTCCCGCCGCACAATAACGATGATGAATTCAGTGTCCGCGGGAACAAACCAGCCATTTGACACTTCATCCCCCCTTGATGCATTGCTAATATCCTGTGGATCCATGGCAGGCTGTTTGAAGCCGTGATTGGCTGAGAGCCCAGAGCACAGGTGACCAATCGTGTGACCGGGTGAAGACGTTAGGGTCCGGGGAATCGGACGAGTTACAGGTGACAGGTAGAACTGGGTCACAGCCGTGTTTCCTGCTTTCCAGTCAAAGAGTTTTACATTTCTCTTGAATGGCCACGGTCGGAGGTTCAAATCCACATGCTGAAGTGTCCTTGAGCAAGATATTGAACCCCGTGGTACCCGAGGTACCCATGTGCCTCTTCCAAACTGGTGGAGTTTGGCGCCCTCTGTTGGAGCAGCTGAATCAGCGCTCGACAAAGTGCGCATGTACAAAAATACCGTCTGTGCGACATTCACAATTTGTTTGGGATCAAACCGACAAGGGCCGGCTAAGGCTGAGGGGTTGGACTAACTTCTGGTCAGAGTTGTACTCTAACCAGAAGGTTGGAGGTTCTATTCCAGCCGTCTGCACACTGACCTGTTCTTGGGCAAGACGGTGAATCACCCAGTTCGCCCATGTACTTCTTTCAAACCTCATGGACTCGCCCTCTATGGTGAAACTGGACGGGTGGCAGTGACGGACCGGATCCTAGACAGAGATTGGCGCCCTCTGCTGGAACTGCGACCCGGTCTCTGATCAGCGATGGATTTATGAATGGAGTTAGCTGGAATGTTCCCAGAAACATATAACGCCAGTCAAACGTTCCCTTGTCCTACAATGGGAACGTTTTCAAATCGACATTCACTCATGAACCCAACGACTGCGTCCAAAACAGTAGTTGGCTCTGATCAACATTGATGGGAGCAGAACAACAACACCACCAGAGTGGGTATGCGGAATTTCTGCTTCGTCATGCTAACGCGGCTACGCGCAACATTACTGGTGCTACGCAGCGACACGTGTTCATCCTCCAGCTGTTCACACGTAAATAAACAGACAATGTGAAGGAGACATAACGAGACAGGTCGTCTCTGAGTCAAAGTGTGACCTAGTGGCCAAACGATGGTACTGCGGCGTCTGTGTAGGTCATGCAGGCCCATAAGCTAACATGGAGACAATGATGCTTGAAAATCAGGAGCCTTCTCTTTATACGTTTAAATATCAATCAGAGGTTCAAACCAGAATGATTCGGAATCAGTGTCCGATGAAAGTAAACAAAGTGGTGTGGGAGGGTTCGACTCTTTGTCCTGGGGGGAGAGGGGAGAGTGGTGGGGGGAGAGAGGAGGCTGCAGTGATGAATGAGAGATAAAACTCTGGGCGTGAAATGAAAGGCATTGCACACACACACACACACACACACACATGAAAATATCACTTGAGAAGGGCATGAGCCGTTCAAGGGAGGAAAAAGTATCAAGGACCGTGAAGACTTTGTGATCTCTAACAGCTGCCAGACGGAATGAATCAGAACTCAAGGAGAGAGAGAGAGACACACACACACACACAGAGACCGAGACAGAGAGAGAAAGAGGGTGGGAGAGTGAGAGGATGAAGGATGTTATCTCTGTGAAGTGAATCCTGATTTGAGACATCAAAATCATTCTGTTTTCGGAGATGTGGAAAATCATGTTCTGACTATAATCACACACACACACACACACACACACACACACACACACACACACACACACACACACACACACACAGAGATACAGATGACAACCATAAGAGTAAATTAATTGCACAGATGTCAAAGTAATACATAAAAACAAATCTAAAAAAACAAATATATATCCATTAAAATCAAGGCTTCGGGCTCGGACAGACGTCAGACTGTGTGACGATAAAAACCCTGAGGACAGTTCATGATCCAATTCTAAACAATTATCGTTTTAATTGTGTCAAATGAATTAATCATTTAAAAATATTTCTATTTGCAAGAAAGCTAATGTTTGAGGATTGAGTGACATCTAGAGGTGAAGTTGCATGTTTTAGCTAATTATCCCTTATCTCTTTCTATGCTCCACTGCAGCCTTCAGTGCTCATAAAATTAAAAACATGGTGGTGCAAAATGGCCGCCTTCATAGAGAGGAGCTGCTCCAGATGTAAATATAAAGGGCTCTATCTATGTGAATTCATGATACAACATTAAACATCATCGTTATTGTTTTACATTCTATTTCAATCAGTGGAAATGAAAAAAAAAAATCTACATACTGCACCTTTAAAGCTTGGTCTGCAGTGACAGTGGATTATTAATCTCATATTCAACCAAAAATATCTCCCACCATGCACGTCATTTTATGGAATAAAAAAATCAGCAATAGATATTTAAAGTAGCATTGAGGACCAGCAGGTGGCGATAATAACAAATAATCAAGGCAGACACCTGCACACATTCACCACAGTACAGAGATGCTAAAAAATAGCCACTAACAGTGTGTAGCTGGATTTAGCAGTTAGCTACGGTTAGCTTCGTCTAGCTGCTGCTAGCTTCGTTTAGCTGCTGTTAGCTTTGTTTAGCTGCTGCTAGCTTCGTTTAGCTGCTGTTAACTTTGTTTAGCTGCTGCTAGCTTCGTTTAGCTGCTGTTTGCTTAGTTTAGCTGCTGCTAGCTTAGTTTAGCTGCTGCTAGCTTCGTTTAGCTGCTGCTAGCTTCGTTTAGCTGCTGTTAGCTAGCTTTGTGTAAACTCAGTGGGCTTCACTGTGCTTTAATTTGAGACTGTTAAGGAGGTTGCTTGTTTGTGGACCACATTTCTGATCTGCTGCTGCTGTAGAGGAGCCAGCTAAAGATGCTCAGGCTCAACTTTCACTTCACAACCTCACACTAATGTCGCAAAACTCAACCCAAGTCACACGCCTGCTAGCTGGTGGTTAGCTCCAGAGCTAGCCCCAAGCTAACAGGCGTGTTGGCGGCCACGTCAAGTCGAGGAAGTGATTTTCAACACAGAAACGTTGCTTAATATCCCTTTAAAATCATACGCGTGTGTTAGCAAGAGGTTCAAAACGTGTTGACTAACTCACAGACAGGATATCCGGTAAAACCTGCAAAGCTTACCAGAGAGGGGCGGAGTTACAGGAAAGCGGAGGAGGGCCGCGCGACGTTAGAGAGCTCTGCCTTGAAGACGTGTGCGTGTGTGTGTGTATGTGTTGAGGAGACAGGTGTAGGAAGTGCCGAAGACAGGAAGTGATGGTGGAGTCCACAGGAAGACAGGAAATAGAACCAAAATTACACAGGAAGTGAGTGTTCCGTCCAAAGAAATGCAAATAAAATTAAAATAAAGGAAGACAGAAAAACAATTGATAAACACATAATTTGAACTGATTTAGTACAAAAATAATAATAAAAAATAATTCAAATGTTCTTAATTTAAATGTATTAATTATTATCACCATCATCATCATCATCATCATTATTATTATTATTATTATTATTATTACTGTTATTATTATTGTTATTATTATTATCATTATTGAAAATAATAATAATGATCATTAAAAGGCAACAAGGAAGTCCTCCGTATTATTTATTTACTCACTTTTTCATTTATATAGTTGTGTTTTTGTGTGTTTATATGTGAATATAAATAAACATGAAATACAAAAATGGTGGAACCATTACCATGATTCACCATTTTCATTAATGGACACCAATGAAACCACCAATTATGGCTGAGTCATGATGCAAACAACCACCAGATTCACTCCAGATGTTAGTGTGAGATATTTGGCTTCATCAGAATCACAGAGTGCATTAGGTCTAAACTGGCTGATTTAGATAATGTCACAGAATCAATAACAATTTCCTCTGGGTCCATTAATCCACCTTTTCCTGCTCCGGTTTCACGGAGAGAAACTCCACACCTGCTAATCGTAAAACGTGCACGGCCTCTGCATCATAAGCAGGTCCATGTTTTATTCAGCAGACTATGAAAAGTAGATATCAAAAGATCAAAAATAAAGGACAAATATAGTAAAAATCTGATCAAGAAATACTAAACATTTCTATGTTTGATATTTCTAGATATGCAGTCACTCATTCAAATGTACTCTGGAAAGAATTGTTCAAGTAGAAAAACAAACAACTATATGAATGGTCAAATAGAAATAATGATAATAAAAATAATAATGAAATAATCCCTTAATTTGAAAATAATTGATAAACTGTAGCAAAAAGTTGAATTAGAAATTAAAGGTGAGATAATGGTGAAAATGAAAATGATCAAATACAAATAAAAGAGAAATACAATAAAATGAAAAGAAATAAGAAACAACAATGAAGAAATATTTGAGATAAAATGATAAAACCATCAGACGAGAGTATAGGCGAATTAAATAGAGTCAAAGGAAAAGTAAAAATAAGCTAGAGAAAAACATTCAGACATACCTGAGACATACTCCAAAGCTGTAACAGAGGGCAATGCATGAATACATACTCAAACAAATAAAACTAAATTCAATTAAAAAGCCAGAGAGTAAAAGTTATGTCTTTCACTTTGGAGAAATATCAATATTCGGTGCAGCGCTCAGGTCTGCAGGGAGCACAGTCATAAAAAAGTTTTTGCTCTGACTTGTGGTTTTAATTAAAAAGTCACAACCGAACGACCTGAGGGTTTGAAACGGTTCCTGTAATAAAAGATAAAAAATAACGTCGTATGACCGAGAGCAGTGAAAGAAGCGCACATTCAAATGTATCGACTGGAATGACTGAAGGCCGCCACACGTTAATCAGATGGAACCTGCTCTCAAATATGTAATTCAGCCTAATCAATAAATATCTAAACACACAATACCAATGAAAAGCATGACTCAGCCACTAGGGGGCACTTTAAGGGTCAGGTATCCTCCCATAGGCTCGTAGTGGGCGGTTCTGTCCAGGTTGAGAATTGCGCATAATGAAGGGGCGTGGCCTCTTGAGTGACACCTGGACCTTCTGTTAATGCTGTGACAGCACCATGGGCCCACCCCAGCTCTACCTGTGCTCCGCCTCTTTGCCTATTTTTGGATGAAGCAGGAAGTAGGAGGAGTCAGGCGTCTGCTGCCTCCATCTTTACATACAGTCTGCGATCGAGGACCATGCGTCGGCAACAGTGTCTGAAACAGGAAGTGATGTCACCTCTCGGTTTCTGAGTTCTCGCTGTCACACAGTGTCAGAAACATCTGTTCAATCTGTGTTCGTGCTCCGGTGAAGGGCGGCGGCGGCGGCGGCGGCGGCGTGACCTCAGGGGCCACGCCGCCTCTGAAAATAGACCCCTGACCACGTCTGTCACACTCGATAAAAGAGGGAACAATAATAATCCTGCTGAAACTGCTGAACGTGCGGGAAACGGAGGGGAGGGGGGACTGAACTATCGGAGATAACGTGGCGTTTGTCATGCCGCCGCCGCCGCCGCCGATCCTCCGGGGGCGGGGGGGGGGGGGGGGGAACGCCCCCCCCGGCCGCGGAGGCCACCGCCGGTCACGGAGCCCAGTTCACTGGAATGTGAGAAGCAGCCTCCGCTCACCGCTCGCTATTTGCCATCGCGCCCCCAAAAGTTATAAATACAACTAATTAGACCACACCCCCCCATCACCTCATGTCTCACGGAGACGCCATATGTGCGAAAACACACCGCGGCGTTATATATAAAGCGCCGCCGAGGCGTCTGTGTCTCACTCCTTTGTCGTCCCCTCGCTCTCATCATGAGCGAGCAGGGCCGTACACAGCCACTCTGTGGGGCGGGGGGCCCCTGGTACCCCGCCAGAGAATGGCTCTACTATCCCGATGGTGGGCCGCCGCCGCCGCCGCCGCTCCTGGACCCTCGCTGGATGAACGTGAGGACTTGGCCGGCGTTCGCCGCCGCCGCCGCCGCCGCTCCGCTGTTTGTGCCGCCACGGCGCCAGGGCGGGAACCAGGAGCGCTGGAAGTGGAGGGTCAGCGTGGACGTGGTCCACTTCGCCCCCGCCGAGATCTCGCTCCGCATCAGGGACGGATTCCTGGAGGTCGCAGGTACGGAACAGCTCGCCACTCTGGCGCAAATTAAAGGTGCAGTGTGTAAGATTTGCTGACCTCTAGAGGTGAAGTTGCATGTTGGATCCATCACCTCACCCTCATCCCTCTGAACGTGCAGGAGAAGCTGTGGTCGACTCGTCTGGGCTTCTGTAAAAACATGGCGGAGTCGAGCACCACATGTTTTATACATGACGCTGGACAAAAATGAGCCAAAACATGCTTTTATTTTGAAATGCTTCTGTTTCCTGTGTGTGCGCGCGTCTGTCGTGCTTGATGTTTACATTGCGAGGAAGCACAGCTGCATTGGTAGCCTCCATTCATAGCAATCCGTCCCCCTCGCTTGCTTAGCCTTCAAAATAAAAGCCCCATTTTAGTAAACCACCCCCTTCGTTTCCTTAAATTTTATTTAGAAATGTTTTTCCCCTGTTTGTATTTATTCAAACGGACTGGTATTGTCTAGATAAAATACAATTTTGTAAAGTTTTTTGTGCAGATGCTAAATTCGATCCCTAACAAACATTTGAAAATTACTCATCCATAAAGTTTTGTCGTTTTCACATCCATTTCCATTTGAGTTTCCTGACAACAGGTCTCGATGCAACAATTTGGCCCCTGGCAACGATCTGGGTTTCTTGTGTGAGCCCCTCTAGAAAAATAGGCCCCGCCCCCTCCCTCCGATTATTCTGATCAAGATAAGATGAAGTTTCTCTCACACTTCACAGATTCAACACGGACTGAATGCGAGAAAATGAGGGAGCTGCTTAAGCGACGGTTGTCGTCGTCGGCGGCGTCGTCGTGGTGCCGGGGGAAATTAAAATCACAGCTCTGAGGCAGAAATTAATTTGTGTGCCGAGCGGCTTTTCATCCCATTCCTCCGTGTGCTCACTGTGACTTCCCTCCGTGTCACCGCTTAATCCGTCCCCAGGGAAACACGAGGAGCGGCGGGACGAACACGGCTTCATCGCCAGATGTTTCACGCGCAAATACAGGTGACGTAAACACGCGTGTTCAGCCGCGCTCTGGCTAGCTAGCGGCGGCGGCGGCGTCTCATCGCTGATCGATGCTAAAAAAAGAACATGTGAAGTGATGTGACCTTTGACCCCGACACATTCAGGCTCCCCAGTGAAACCGATGTGACCAAAATCACGTCCACGCTCTCGGTCGACGGCGTCCTGACGGTGGAGGCTCCGGTTCCAGAAACATGTGTTCCTGCCGCCGTCATCATTCCAATAAAGGTGATGTTTAAAATTCTTAACTTTTTTTTTTTTCCCAGCCGTGTCCAAACTGTGGCCCGGGGGCCAAACATGGCCCGTGCTCCATTTCTTATGGGTCAGCGACAAATTCTGAAAATATAATGGAATGTGGCCCCACACGTGAAAATGTGCGCTTGACTTGATTGTACTCCCCAGTTTTAACACTAGGTGGAGCTTCCTATTCATTTTTAGTTCCAATACTTAACTCCTCCTACTTCCTGGTTCATCCAAGAATGTGCAAAAAGGCAGAGATCAGAATTCAGGATTCAGAATTGAGAGTGATTTGCTTTCTAAGAAACGGGTAAAAAAAAAAAAAAATGAATGTTACCTATGGGTGAAAAAGTAGAGCAAGAGAAAACGCTAACGAAGACGTGAAAAGAGTTCGGTTTTGTTGTGAACGACATTGAAACAAAACGATCTGTTGCTCTTGTGTGAAAACTCCAGAGAGAATCTTTGGGGTCAGATATGAGAGCAGCGTTAGCTTAGCATAACATCCTGTTCTTTACCTAATTACATTGAATTGTTTGACGTTTTCTCAAATGAATCTGAAACAAACATATTCACAATTTGGTCTATGAAAGGGTGAAATACATGAAGTGTAATGAGTTCATCAGTCTTTGTATATGACCTCCTTGTTTCTACCATTACCTTTTGTGTGTGTGCCTTTCGGCAAAAATGTAAATACACAGATTTTTTAATTATAAGCTCTGAACAAAAAGCTCTGATTGTATCCAGACATCAGCATTTCACTGATCACACACACACACACACACACACACACACACACACACACACACACACACACACACACACACACACACACACACACACACACACACACACACACGAATATATATATTTATATATGAATAAATGCAGGTGGAGGTGGAGGTGACGGGAGAGGAAAGAAAGGAAGAAGAACCGGACAATGAGCCACAGAGCT
>JAFBJT010110246.1:42236-53214 GCA_016785325.1 Chascanopsetta lugubris
ATCAGGGGCTGTGCTCGGCCCGGACACCTTAACAACCGTCCACACCGGGCGGCACCACGGCACAAAGGCAGAATCCACAGCAGAGACGGAGGCCGCGCCTCTTTAAGAGGTGAAGGGGAAAAAAAACAACAACAACAACCCGACAACGACCTTTGTTCCACAAAAAGTTTCAGCAGCACAAAAAGTGAAGATTAACGCCGGGCAATAAAGAGCAGGAGTTGGCGGCCATGTTGTTTCCAAATAAACGTGTCCACCGGTGTCGTAAAGCCACAAAAAGTTCTTTAGAAACTTAACGCTCAGATAAACCAAAGAGAGATCAAAGGTAAAGTTGTTGCACTATGAGTAAAAGAATGGTTGTCATGGTAACCAAAGGTTGTTTTTATCATTAAATATCTGCTATAGTATAGTAGTGTTTTGTCACTTAACATTATTGGGCACACTACTTTTCAAAAGTAACTCGTTACAGTTACTGGTTCCTTCTCTCCTCTCCCAAAAAGTAACTCATGTAGTCACTGAGTTACAGCGAAATGAAAGTAACTTGTTATAGTAACTAGCTATTTCTCCCAAAAAGTGACTCATTTCGCAACTAAGTAACGTCATTAGATGTGTAACTAGTCGGAATTGCAAGCTACTTCTGCCTAAAAGTAAACAATATAGCAACTGAGTTGCAATATTACAAAAGTAACTAGTTACCATCAGTGTAGGGCTTGAAAGTAACAGTTACTTGTTACTTCTCCCAAAAAGTAACTCATTATCAGAATCAGAATCAGAATCAGAATTTCTTTATTCGCCAAGCTGTTTTCACATACCAGGAATTTGCTGTGGTGAATTGGTGCATACATTTAACATAAACTAATGCTAATGATAGGAGTAAGAAGTAAAACGTATTCAAAAAAAAAGAGGAAAAAAGCTAAAAAAAGTAAGAAAAAGTTAAAAAGTGAATAGTGCAAATGTAGCAGCATCTTAATATAAATATAAAATATAAAAATTATTCCAGCAATATAAAAGTAACTAGTTATGGTTACTCCCCCCCCCCTCCCCCACACCCCCCCCACCCCCACAAAAAAACAGGTTTAACGCAGCGACTGCGATGCCACCTAAGACTCCTTGACTCCTCAGCGCTTAAGGTTTCGGACTGTGCAGGTGCAGGCGCAGTAGTGTCCCTGTAGTGTAGTCGGCTCTGAGCGGCTGCAGAGTGCTGGAGCAGATAGAGCAGCAGGTGTGCAGCGCTGATGCCTTTCTGCTCTCTCACCGTGAGGGACACGAGAGGGTGTCGGGGCTGCAGAGATAACACACTCTCTGAAGCCGCGAAGGAGGGAGGGAGGGGGAGAGGGAGGGGGAGGGGGAGGGGGGGTGCATACAGCCGGCCGTACACACACAAAGACGAACTCAAACTCCACTGATCACTCACTCGAACCCCAGTCACCTCACCCGCACACTTTCGTCCCCTGCAGTACTTGTTGCACTTCGACAAGAAGAAGTGAGAGCGAGGGGGAGAGAGGTGGGGAGAGAGAGAGGGAGAGGGAGAGAGAGAGAGAGAGAGAGGGAGAGAGAGAGAGAGAGACAGAGATTTAAAGAAAAAGAAAAGAAAATACCATGTTCCACTAGAGTGGCCACACGAGATGAGTTTTACAACTCGCTCGCTCGCTCGCCCCCCCCCCCCCCCTCTCTCTCTCTGGGAGAGCGAGTGTATTTACCACTCTGCTCCAAGGTCAATATTAGAGGAGCCAACATGGTGCATGCTCCCTGGTCAGTTCCAGCTTGTGCATGCCCTTACGCACACACGCACACACACACACACACGCACTCTCTCTCTCTCTCTCTCTCCTTCCTTTTCATAGACGTCTGCTCTCCCCCCCTCATTCCTGCCGGCCCGTTTCAAACCGCCGGCTCCACCTTTTAATTTCGATAATATCTGAAACCATTATCTGCGGACCGCTTGACCGGACGACCGGCGGAAATGTAACCCTGCCAACCCCCGAATCACCTGTCTCCAAACACAAAAAGCCAGATAATGAAGAAGCCGGGGGGGCCCCAGGGTTGGTCTGAACCATTAAGCTCGCAGGTTATGCGAGTATTAGGGAGGAGCGCCGGGGGCCACCGGAGAGGCCCCGCCTCCACACCATGTGGGTCGTTCCGTGCGGAGCTCCAGAGGAGGCTCGGGCTGCGGCATCATAAAAGTTGTAATAACTGCTTCAGTGTTATGAGTGAGGTGCTGAACGAAAGTGGCCTTTAGTTCTGCTGAGACTGTAAATAAAGATGGATGCAGTGGGCGGTTCACTCCACGGTGGCGATATCGCTAATGCTGAACGACACCGACTTCCTCGTTCATCCGGAAACAGGCAGGGTAACATAGGAAGGTGACGGGTTCCCCTCGTAGATCGGATATAAAGATGGGCATGGTGTCACCCACAGGTTTGCTCATGAGGCTCGTGGTGGGCGGGCCACTCGTCGGACATCTTGCCGACGCCTAACTACTCCTACTTCCTGGTTCATCCAAAAACAAGCAAAGAGGCAGAGCACAAGTGGGCCCTCCCCATGGGCCCTGGGGAGGGCCCATGGTGCTGTTGTAGCATCCACAGAAGGTCGTCCCGGGTGTCACTCAAGAGGCCAAATATGCAAGATTCGAAACCTTGCTAGCATAAATGTATATGTGTTTCCACGGCAACAAATGTGCCTGATTGAGAAAAAGTCTGTACCAGGCTTTGAACATGTTTCGTTCACCTCTAACACACCTGCTAACATGGGACTACGGAGATCGACTCATTTTTGGAGCTCGCCCCACGTGGCCACCCTGTGAACTCGGGGCTCTCCCTAAAGAGTGGAACAAGGGCGCTGCGCCATGGTGCCACAAACTTAGCGCCACGGTTCCCGTTTTCAGACTTCGGGCGAAATTGGCCAGTTTTCCAGCCGCACGCCGTCACTTTCCTCGACGCCTTTCCTTCTATTTCTCTATCGATCCACGCACACACAGGAAGCAATACTTCAGTTCAGCTCCGATCGCGACTGTTGTCGTTTAAATAAACACATGACTTGTTGTGTTTGCGTCAGTCCATCTGCCTCCACCGCCCCCTCGGAGCGCGTGCGTGAGAGTGTGAACCTCGGGGAAACACTGCGCAGCTAGCGCCATCCGACTGCAAATTTATGGGGAGAGCCCTGAAACTGTAGGTTTTTCCATCAGTCAGCGCCAGGGGTTGAGATAAACTGATCTAAACTAAGCTGCGCAGGCGGTGGAGTGGGAATAATTCATGGACCATCAGGAACATGGCAACCACAGTGTCTGACTAAGTCCTGCATGGGTGTAAATAAGCTCTTTTAATTGGAGTTAAAACCACATGAGTAAACACAATATGTCGTTAGAACTCGCGGGATGAGTGTGTGGGCATGACTACAGCGCAAGAACATACAGGCCGTGGCTATAATTGCTCCCTTATAGCAAAGGAGCCTGCTATATAATGAGATCACTGCTTTTGCATTGCTTTCCATTGGCCTATTGATTTTCCCGACATATCCCAGCATGCATTGCCCTCGAATGCGCAGATTACAGGTCAGAGAGCCGCATATGTGTGTGTATATATGCATTTCTGTATATATACAGTATATAACTCACCAAGCGGCAACCAACTTTCATTTCACAGGGTGGCCACTTCAGGCTAGTGAGTCAATTCCCTTAGACTCCCGTGTTAAAATGGTCAACTTTAGAGTTGAATTAAACATGGTTCAAAATGCTCTGCAACACAATGGCTTCACTTTAAGGTGCAGAAACCAGGCTACGGACATTTGACGTACGGAGAGAGGGTTCAAACGGTCAACCCTATGGTTAGAGAACACCCCACTCGACCCCCTGAGCCACAGCCCCCCCCAACTAATGCATCAGAATGTGTCACCCCATCTTTCTAATACTTCTTTATGAAAGCACGTTGGAGAGCACACTTGGATTGGGAAATGTAGAGGTGTCAGCATCCAGCAGATATTGGGAGATCTCATGGTTGATTCTCTCTTCGCATTGGGAAAATTTAAAAAAAACCCACCCGGGGCCTCGGACGTGTACTTGGTACCAACAAAACACTCCATTTAACACCAGTCTTTTTAAAAAGGGGAACCATCTGCGGGAAGAGAACTTCTTGAGGTGGCCCTCCTGAGTGCTAGATAAGGCTCCTGGGTTGATTTGCATTGGACATGACGGCTCCTCCTCAGAACGGTCACCAATTCACTTATACCCCAATGAAAACCTGCCATTCAAATCCAATGAGTCAAATGAGGTTTTGCACAAAAAGCATCGATCCCACCGCCCACACTATAGCGATAAGGTTGCATGTTGTATCCATCCCCTCATCCTCACCCTTCTGGGCATGCAGGAGAACCTATGGCAGCCCTCAGTTGTCATCGAAACACAAAAGATGCTAAGTACGTCCACTTCGGGCTACTGTAAAAACATGGCAGTCCCCATGGAGTGGACCTGCTCCAATGGGCTCATTTCAGGGTAATCGAAAAACAATCATACGTTTAGGTGATTTTAAATTCCTGGCAGCGTCCGCATGTAATTGTTTGGTAATATTTTCGGAAGTGACAAATGACAAAAATCTTTGTCAAAAAATAAAGTCCCCTCCTCCTCTCATCTTCCAAACTTCGTGTCTCTGCCCCTCTCTTACCCCATCTGCCCCAACAACTTGATAATATGACAATTATATTGTACAATTATACAGTGGGTACTAAGGCTAACACCTCTGACAAGTAGCCACTGATGCACACATCACGACGCCATGCATTGGGTTGGCCCAAGCAGCAACCTCCAGGGCTGAAGGAAGTTGGGTAACACTTGCACTTCACAGGGTGGCCACTTGAGGATGTCAATCCCCATTGACTCCCATGTTAACATAATCAACTTTAGAGGTGAATGAAACGTGTTTAAAGTCTGGTATAAACTATGGATTTGGTCTCAATCAGTCAAATATGAATTATTCTCATCCTTGCTGATTTTTATTCTATCAAGGTTTGAAAATGTCCACAATTAAGGGGCATGGCGACCCGGTACTTCCTGTGGATGCTGCAATTGCACCATGGGCCTAAACCCTACTGTACCTGAGCTCCGCCTCTTTGCCCCGTTTTTGGATGAACCGGGAAGTAGGAAGAGTTAGGCATCAACAAGATGGCCGACGAGTGAACCGCCCACCACTGGCCTTAAGTATCTATAGTACTAAGGTATTCGCAGTTCTTGCTTTTACTCAAAAAGGTGATGAACCAGTTAAATCAACAGCACACAGCAATAGTACTAGTTTAAAAATGTACTTAGATCACATTCTAAAGTTTAATCAATGGTCATGTGACCAAGTGGGAGGGACAAACACTAAGATTCATGATGTAGTGAGCTAATCTAAGGATTATCACAATATTATTATGTGTGTGTCTATATGTGTGTGTGTGTGTGTAGTTTTAAGCAAAATCCTCTAACAAACATAAAGTTACATATCTACTCTTCATAATCATTGTATGTTTGTGGAATTGATTGCATTAGTGTGATTAGGACTTAGTGTCTATATGTCAAGAATAAAATACGTACGGAAAGTTAGATGGTAAATAGTGCAGAGGTCATAATAGACCAATAACAGATTGAAATACATGAAATTGAACTTTATCTTTGAACTTTTAAGGCTCAAACCTCCAGGACACACCTGTCTGTGAGTTGCACTCTCTGTGCTCTGAGAGTCTGAATCGAGTTTGACTTTGTATTGTGATGTGACAGGAGAGGAAGCTTTTTTGATCAGTAACACTATCATTAGTACCATCATTATTCTGCCTGTCTTCCACCGCTGACTGCCTGCTGTTGTCGTCAGGGTAATTATGGACTTTCTGTCTGATGGCGCTGAACCCGGCATGAACCACCATTACAGCACCTGTACAACTTTCTCTTCGCGTACCTTCACACGTTCACATATGCTTATTCATACTCGCCCTCTCTCTCAGGTCGTTTTCATACCTATACGTCAAAGCCAACATTTTTTTAATTTGATTTGGTTTCATATTGTACGTTTGGGGGTTGAACTAGGGGGTTTTATCTAAACTCTGGGGCGGACGGATGTGCCCATAACGGAAGTTCACAGGGCGGCCACTTGAGGCTGGCTCCAAAAGTGAGCCAAACCCCATAGACTCCTATGTTCAAATGGTCAACTTTAGAGGTGAATGAAACATGCTTAAAGTCTGGCACAATCTACGCTTTTGATGAATTTTGGTTGATCTAATTCTAAGCTTCTAGCTTTATTCTTGCTTGTTTTTATTCTATTAAAGCATAATTAAGGGCCATGGCCTCTTGACTGGGCTGACCTGGCCTAATCTGTGGATGCTACAAAAGCACTATGGGCTCACCCCAGCTCTCCATAAACTCCGCCTCTCTGTCTGTGATTGGACGAACCAGGAGGTAGGAGAAGTTAGATGTCTGCGATATGGCCGATGAGTGCGCCGTCCACTATGAGCTTCATAAAAAACGTCGTGGACGTTATGTCCATCTTTACATACAGTCAAGTAAGTAAGTCATTTTTTTTCACTTGTATTCATAGAAACAGAATAACTAAACAATACTATTTCGACATTTTTACAAATGTATAATCACCCCAATGTATGACTTGCTTTTTACACCACCCTAAATGGAGCCCTTTATTGTATATTTACAGCAAGAGCCGGTCCGCACTATGGGGGCCGCCATGTTTTTACAATAGCCAATAGAGTGGATGCGCTACACATCTCTTGAGCTTTAAGGACAACGAGGGGTGACCACAGGTTCTCCTGCATGCTCGAACGGGAAGGGTGAAGTGCTGGATACAACATGCAACTTCACCAAATATTACACACTGCGCCTTTCCACATCACTATACTTATGTTACATTACATTACTGCTGATTGAAATGGAAATACATTGACTGACATCCAACACACTGGGCCTTCCGTGTTGCCACGGCAAAACAAACAAGGTGGATTCAGACCAGGCTGGACAGAATTGGGTCCACTGGTCTCCGTCCAGCTGCCTTTCCCATTTTCTCTACTGTACCTCCACCTCCCCTCCTCCTCCTGCCCTCTGTCTGCCCCTTCCATCTCTTTATTCCGCCCTGCCAGTGGCCAGCAGTCACTGGGCTTGTTATTAGTGCCAGGCCCCATAATCAGACCCCTGGAATTAGCAGTGGGGCCACACTGGCAGGCAGGCAGGCCCAGGCAAGCAGGCGGGCACGGCGCTTACAATACACTCTGGCTGTTATTGAGGTTGCAGTAATGTTGCAGCTTTGGCAGGAGTCCGCCGCTCCTCTCAGGGCCCGGGATCTTGATGGGCTTTACTGGAGGAGAAACAATGAGAGGTGCAGCAGGAGTGGAGGCACCCACCAGAGGCCGTGGGATAAAACACACACGGAATTCAAACCAATGGGAGCCCAGAGAGGTATTTGTTTCTTTTTTGAGTGAGAGTGCAGGTGGCTTTTAAGCGCTCTGAGCGAGGCCATATTGGCCGGACAATAGATTGGACATAATGGGGATGTGTTTTATTATTGGCGGATAAAGACAGAGCAGCAAAGCCTGTTGTATTAGAACAAGGTGTAATAGGAATCCATTTACTTGACAATAACAAGCAATTTAGTGTCACTCGCAGGACGGAGGCATTTTGTTTCTAGTCTTTTGTCCAAAAATATCAAAACATTCCGGTTTGTGGGGAAAAACACTCAACCGTGGTACGACTGCACTTCCTGGTCTTGCGAGTTCTGTGGATGTAGGGACGGCACCATGGGCCTTGCACCTGCTCTTCCTTCGCATCACCCCCTTTGTCCCTTTTTTGGATGAACCAGGAAGTAGGAGGAGTTAGGCATCGCCAAGATGGCCGACGAGTTTACCGCCCACAACTAGGAGTTTGTCAGGGTTATGTGACCAAATGGCAGGGACAAACACAAAGAGTCATGATGTAGCGAGCTAATCTACAGATTATCACAATTGAATTGCGCGTATCGTGTGTCTGCTCTCGCAGCAGTTTAATGGAGGAGGGTCCGTCTCTGCTCGGAGAGCTTTCAGACGGACTCAGTGGTCTTTCACGGGTTGATCTTGTCTGGATCAAAAGCCCCAATTCCGGCTCTCAAAAATGTTTAAACCCCAGTTCAAAAACACATATGCTGACATAAAAGAAATCCGGCTTCAAAGTCGATCAGTGGTGTTTTTGAAGTCTTTGGGATTCTTTGCCATCGCTGAGATACAAAAGACGGAGGAGATGAATGGTCAAATCTGCTCCCTCTGATCCCTTTTGTCTTCAAAGGGGAAATTGTCTGTTTCTTATGACAAATACTGCTCATATTAAAACTTCATTTTCTTTCCATTTCTGCAGCCAATTAAGTGAGAACATCTTTTCTCTTTTTTTTTTTTAAAGACGAAGCACTAGGAGTTCGGGACGGCGGGCGAAGAATGGGTACTTACAGCATGGTCCCTTGCGTAGCACCTTGATCCGTCGCTGCGTGTTGCACTGGGCCTTCTCCAGCTCGCACTCGTTGGAGTAGGTGGAAGAGTCGGAGCCGCAAACGGGGGCCACCAAGGACGGACACTCCACCCTCTTGCAGACGCACTCGGCCTTGGCGTGGTCGGCCGCGTCGCGTTCGCAGACGGCGCCGAAACCACAGAGCATCCCTCTGCAGCCTGGAGGTGAGACGGAGAGAAGTGGCACATTGGAAATGATGCATGTGACTTAAATATTGCTATTTTTGACTTATATATTGTTGCGTCCGAACCGAGGGGCAACCTCCGGTGCAGATAGATGAAGCACAGTGGGAAATGGAAAAAAAAAACGTGCAGTTCGTAGGGTGGCCACTGGGGGCTGACTCCGAAAGGAAGCAAATTCCCATGGTCTAACATGTAAAAAATGATCGACTTCAGAGGTGAATGAAACATGTTTAGAGTCTGGTGCAAACTTAGGTTTTGGTCTCAATCAGTCACATATTTTCCAATGACAACTGTACGGGAGGTGAATTGTATTCTAACTCGCTTATTTTTACTTTTTGATTAAGGGCGTGGTCTCTTGACTGACATCAGAGTCGACCTGCCACATACTGCCGATGAGGTGAGCCGACCCTCAGCTCCGAGTGTGTTCCGCCTCTTTGCCCGTTTCTGAATGAGCCGGGAAGAGTTAGGAGTCAGCAAAGATGGCCGACAAGGGACACGCCCACAATTTGCCACAAAACCACTCAACCACGTCATGGATGCTACGTCCATCTTTACATACAGTCTATGGTTCCAACTGAAATTGCCCGGGTAATAAACTTTAAACCTAGTAGGAGGGGTAGAACTTTTCAGATTCTTGAAGGCGCCTGAAGAACTCTGATTGGTGGAACACACTCGCAGCGTTCCACCCCCCCCCCCCCCCCCCCCCCCCACCATGTTAAAGCTTCACTTTGTTTGGACCACGGAGCAAAAGAAGAGAAGACGAGGACGGACGATGAGGTCCGGGCTCTTCTGAGCATATCTGCTGAGTCAGTGACTAGGAACCACCGAGTCAAATAGCCTACAAGCTGCTAGAGTCCTCCATCTTGGCATACGGCGTTGCTCAAATAATGATGACGATTTGTTGGTTGCTTTTTAAAGGGTCACCGTGCGTCATTTGACCTTTGGCTTCTTCTTCTTATGGGTTGTCACGGACGCTACGTCCATCTTTATATACAGTCTACGCTCCCTGACTTCTTCTTAAAGGAGTTTATGTTGATGCTCCAACATCGCGTACACCCAAACAAATGAATGTGGGATGCCGGCGGGGTCTTTGCGCCGAGCAGTTCGGCAACACAAGTGCACCAGGGGATTAAATGTGATGCGGTCATGAAGACGCAGCACAGACGCTCTCAATTCATACACGGAGAGAATCGGTCCAGCCGTGCAGAGCAGTGCACGGCTGTTGCTGAGCTCCTTTGCACAGAATATGGAAAAAGCCTAGGTGTTTTTTTTTTTTTTGTTTTTTTTTAAAGTCAGCAAACATTCAAATCAATCCGCAAGCTGATACCAGCAGCGTGTCAGCGTGTCAGCTCATCTTCGCGCTCTGAACACGAGGCAGACTTTGAAGTATCTTCCGGGTGAGGGGGCAGCATGGAGGGGCGGAGTCAGACAAAGCAAGGGAAGCCAACTTTGATCCATGACCTCCTGCGGACCACTCAGCTCTGACGACAAATACTGCGTTTCACACAATGTCAGACAGGAATCGACCTGCATTGTGGCAGCTACAGCTGCCGCGGGTTCGCGCCCCCTTTGAGGGCTGTTGGGTGGGCAGATGGCACCGGTGGTGGTGGTGGGAGGGCACTCGCAGGTGGAGGGGAAAAAAACGTATGAAAAAACGTCAAAGTAAACTCCATCGCACAACCGGTGTCACTGCAGCGGATATACACATACATACAACCAGGTCTTATCACTGGCATCCAGACCAGCACGAGGTAGCAAGTCCACTCACTGGCAGGTGACGGAGTGGATAGACCAGCACACACACACACACACACACACACACACACACACACAAAGCACAGATAACTGGTCCAGAATCAGCCAACGGCATCTCATTCTGTCTGTCACCTCACACCAAAGAGCAACACTCCTTCTGAGTGTGTGTGTGTGTGTGTGTGTGTGTGTGTGTGTGTGTGTGTGTGTGTGTGTGTGTGTGTGTGTGTGTGTGTGTGTGTGTGTGTGTGTGTGTGGAGTGACAGGCGAGGAGCCTGTTTTTGACTTGCCCACTGTTCCCGGTGGGAGAGCACCTGACAGCTACCTGAGCTCACTCTCTTTTGTACCACTGGGGAAAAAGAAGTGTGTGTGTGTGTGTGTGTGTGTGCGTGTGTGTGCAAAGCTATCCATGACTGCATCTGTATTGCTGACAGCGTGTGTGTGTCTGCGAAGTGTTGGCATTAGTTGTCTGACTATCAGACGTGCGCACACACACACACAAACACAAACACACACACACACACACACACACACACACACACACACA
>JAFBJT010110247.1:0-26727 GCA_016785325.1 Chascanopsetta lugubris
GACAACTGGGGAATGACATGTAAGTAATTGTACTGGGATTTGGATATATCCATGCCAAGTATTTGATATTTATCTAACCTGGGACTACATACGGAGGTGACACAAATCTGATATAAAACAACGATCTGTGTCCATCCAGCAAAAATTCAGATCTGTATATATTAACTTAACAGAACAAAAAGTGAGGCACTTCAGAGAGAATAGGGAGGTATCATTCGTCAAACTAATTTTGACAGGTGAGCACGCCCCCATCATCCAATCAGAGTGGTGGGTGTGACGTAAGTCCCGTCCTAATCCTGCCCCCTTCAACCAATCAGAATGGGTGGGTGGGAAAGTAACCCCACCCTTCGACCAATCAGAATCGTCGGCGGGAAAGTAAGCTGCACCCCCATTTTTGAATGTCTGAATGAATGAACATTTTGTTTCATCCGAATGAATGAACTTTATGTTTCATCTGAATGAATGAACCACTTGTTTCACACACACACACACACACACACACACACACACACACACACACACGCACACAAATTTAAACATAAACACTTTGCATCATTTTCAGGCAAGGGGGTGTGACAAACGATCCGAGGATCTTTATACTAGCTTACAGTATCACATTAGCAGCAGCAGGAATAATTGATAAGTAATTAAAAAAAAAAAAAAAATGAATAAAAACATGAGATCACCATGAGCAAGACCAAACTGTTTGATGAGTTGGAATGTGATTGCGGCGCCAAATTCTGTGCCCCAGAGGTGAGGGAGCATACTCATCGGGGTCCAAGAATGGCGAAGAAAGCTGATTCTGAGAATGTGATCAGCGAGACACCCGTCAACATCCACCTACCAACAAGCTCCGTCACCCGCGCTCCTAAGAGAAGGACAGTGTACCTTGCAGGCTATCAGCAACAGAGTTTCACAGCACAAAGACAATCATACCACAGAGGCCAAGGTCAGAAGACTAGAAAATGTGATGGGCTTTGTCCACTCTCGAGCCGGACAGACGTGGTGGGTAGAGCTGGTACGCTGTGTTGTGACTACGAAGGCCGGTTGTCTATCAGAAACCTTTGAACAAATTGTCATTGCGTGGACTAAAGACTCTTTTGACATCCATCCCAGTCATTTATTTGCCCCGTACACCTTGTTTGAGGATGTGACGAGCATCCTTGTGCGAAATAACCAGCCTCTGAGCAAACTGACTGAACTATACCATATACCTCAGTCTAATCTGGATCCTTCTGTTACAGATCAAGCTTTCCCGTCGACTCTCCGATTCACTGTTTTAAAACATAGCACGATCTGTAATGGTGGATTTCACTTCTGATCTACTGTAAACACACAGCAACAATGGCTACACAACAGTGTAAACAGATCTGTAATGGTGGATTTATTTGTGTGATCTACTGTGCACATGTACATACATTCATAAACATATACAAAGAGGAAGAAAACGTAGTCTTACCTAGTCGTTGTCCTCCTCCTCGTCACTCTCCGATGAAGATGTGGACTTCATCTTCCTCACCCAGTCAATGGAATAAATTAATCGCCTGCGCGATGTTCATTGTGCGCCTCATCCGTTATTCTCCAAGAACACTCCATCCACTCCGTCTATGTCCTTCTCCCTCTGCCATTTACTGCTTCTTCTCCCGCAGGGTTGAGATCTCCCATAACAACTTCCCGCGAGATGTTCACGCGATTGAGCTCTCCCGCGAGAAATTCCCGCAAGATTTTCGCGGGAAATGTGGCCCAGAGTCGAGCATTGTTTTCTGTTTTGTAAAAGGATGAGAAATGGCGAAGGTTTTTAGATAAATGCAGTGTCTGCCCAGAGTTTCATTTCTTATTTATAAGGCTGATTTTTCTATGAAATTCAAATGTTCATATCTCCAGTTTTACTTCGTCAGCCTCAAATAAAAACAAGGCTGTTGCTCCACCTCTGCACTTTCAAATGGGGAGGTGACATCATTCTCCCACAACTAGGCACGACAAATGGCATGCGACTAGGACGGGTTAAATCAATTCCAGGCTGACCTTTGTGATATGCAAGAATATAATGATAGATTAAGTATTTATTAAGGGTAATCGTAATGTATTTTCCAAAGAGGCTTACGTTCGTGTTTTGAAGAGAAAATGAGCCGTCGAGGTGGTAAGAGCCTTTCAAGACTGTCAGATCCCAGATAAGTTAAAAATGGATGCTGGGAAAGAATTTTTCAACAAGACTTTTCAGGCACTGATGAAGAAACACTTTTCCACGGCCAGCAATATTAAAGCCTCTGTGATAGAAAGATTGAACCGTACCTTAAAAAAGAGAATGTGGAGATATTTTATGGCTTACAACACCATGCAATACGTCTATGTGTTACAAAATTTGGTCCACAGTTATAACCTCTGATGCAGGTCACCTCTGGAAACGCCTTACACGTATTTAAAAACCTGTACTGTACATTTTCCACTCGGCACAGAACCGTGCCTCTGATGAAGTTCAAGAAGGGTGATCCTGTCAGAATATCCGACCTGAGAGGAGTGTTTGATAAAAAAATATGAACAGAGTTAAACAGATGAAGTGTTTACCATGACCTACTCCCCCTTTTACCAACTGCAGGATGGCGAAGGTGAGCCTACTGAGGGCTCCTTTACGAGGCAGAGCTGCAGAAGGTTAGAATAAATGGGGGAAAGTTGTACACGGTGGAAGAAATATTGGAAAGACGGATGGTGTGGGGTGAAAAACAGGTGCTGGTGAGCCGGAAGAACTGGCCCGAAAAATGTTATAGTTGGATCAAGGCCTCTGATTTGAATTTGTTTTTTTTTTTAAACCACCGACCGAGAACATCTCACTCATTGCATCATGTACGACCGGGAAGGGTTTTACGTGACCCTGCCCTCACCAGTAAGGATGTGTTTAAAGATAACACCTGTTTGAGTTTCACGATGGATTTAGCTAAGGCCATTGAACTGAACGGGAAATGGTTACTGGGACTGTGTGAAATCATTTTTACTCGCACATGGTACATGCTCACGTCGTATAATGCTTATTTTGAAATCAACACAGTTAAGGACGAAGCGCAGCCTGTGGTGATTCCGAGGTTTGGAGGTTTCACGACAAACCAAAAAACCTTCTGGATCAGCTCACCCCAGCCCTCAGAAACAGTGTCACCAAATGTTTAGATTTTAAAGGCAGCGGGCAGTACATTCGGGTCCACGCCCCCCTGGCCTACATGTTTTTTCTGCTTGATGGCTGTATTTTCATCAATCAGAATTCAGATGTTTTTTTATGCCTTTTGTGCTTTTTGTATTGAGAAGGGTAGAGAGGGATGTTCCCTTTTAAAATATCTAAAGCAATCTCGCAGAGAGCCTGAAGAAAATCGGGAGAACAGTGCGCGAGAATGTCTGCGTTTCAGAAGCGCGGTACGTAAAAGAGCTTTGAATAGGGGTCCGTTTCTTTTCATCAGGGCCGACATGATGAATGACCTTGATTTTGGGAGGTAAACGGCAGGCCACTGATGAGAGAGTACACCCGTCCTCTGTCTATCGTCCTTAAGGAATGTCTTCACCCGCTCATTGGCTCGTTTCATAGTCGTCCACTCGTGTTCCCATAGGATGACCATGTTGAGTTTGTACTCTGGCCTGTCTGTAGTCTCTTTTGAGTGTCATGATGTATCTCCTCATGCCGACGCCCCAGGAGAGGATTGATGGCTTGGGGGTCGAAACATGATGAACAACCGTGGAAAAACGGAGAACAAGAAAATCCCAAGCATACTCTTCCTCTCTGATTTTAGCAGATCCATCCACAAAGTAAGGCCCGATGTTTTTCTCATCCTCGTTTTTAGCATGCTGGATAAAAATGTTGTTGCTGTGAGAAATGGACTCCAACCATTGGATGCATGCATGGGAGACATTTTTAAATTGATGCCTATAGTCATCCGGCGAAGAAACGGACAGAATCTGTGGAGGGAGAAACATGGTGCAAAACACCTGGATGCAGGCAGAGGCAATGGTCATGGAACTGAAAGGATCCACAGAGCGTCCTTGACAAACTGATCTCTGAATCTTACAAACCCCTCTGCGAGAATGTAAACATCCTGACAACAATAGATGATGTTGTTTCCTCACATACACTGTTGTAAAATATGTTAAATGACAACTTACCCGAATATGTAGGATCTTCGGCTGGAGTTGGGTTTCTTTCAGCAAACCCTTCTGCCGTCTCGACGAGGATTGGCATGTGAGACAATTTGCAGTCTTCTCTCGCCGATAGTGATGGTTGCCTTTCATGGCTGGCGACTTTTAAACCCTGACTTCTACAACTACAGCCTCTGTTAACACAGAGGAGCTTTTGGGACACGTTAGTCTGATGACGGACATAAATATAATTCAAGAGTTCTACATCAGACACGGATTCTGAAAGAATCCATCAGCTGCATATGCATGAGTGTCAAACAAGAGCAATGAAATCAGTGGTCTACATGTCAACACATTGCTCCACAGAATTAACAGCGGTCAAACTGTCCACAGAGTAAGCTTGTTATTTTGGACGTTGCTGAGGCGGCTCCAAGTGATTCAATCATCAAAAGGGTGGTTTTAGATGCTGAAAACCAAACACTACCCTGAGGCATGTGGTCTTAACCTTCATTTTTTACACCTTCTTTGACATAATGGGGCATTTCTCATTGTTTCATATTCAGAAACAATTGTGAGTTGGAGTAATGGTCATTCATGGAGATATGCACGCTAATTATTTTAATTTGATTCCAGTTACATCCAGAACTTGCCCCCAGCTTTGAGGTAATGCTATTATAATAATCTTTGACTTCTCCCGGAGAATCTAAAACCCAGCGGAGGAGTCGATTTATCATAACTCAATTAATTACAAAGTGTCCCGTATTTCCAGTGCCAATGTAAGTAAATACAGCTCCACCACACATCCCAGTGCGTTACCACAAGGCCTAGCTGAACCCATGGCTTTCCTGTCCTACTGCCTCCATAATGGTGCACTCGCCACCACAGAGACCTTAGCTCCTGCTCCAAGTCCTGTTGCCGCTCCACCACACTGCCTCCGCCTGCACAGGCAATGAGGGATTAAATATAATGCTCACATGTCAAGTCTGCAATGCAAGAGAGGGAGCGAGGAGAAAGGAATTTGTCAGAACTCCATAAACACTTCCAGGGAGTGGGTCTTGATGCCAGTGCTCAGCACTGGAAGAACTTTCCAGAGGCTTGCTGTGCAACGGGGAGGCCGAGGGTGAGAGCGAGCATGGCTGCTGAGTGAGTGAAGGGTTTATGCAGAGGCCAGCCAAGCAGCAATGATACACTGTGATGGAGGAGAAGCACAGGGGAACGAAGAGCGCAGAGAGGAACCTGAACTACCCCATGTCGTCTTTACAAGAAAGAAAAGATTCCCTTGATATAGTAGATGCAGTACAAGGAGAGATTGAGGTCATGAAGGGAGACAGAAAGAGCAAAAAGCAAGGAAGGTGTGTGTGTGTGTGTGTGTGTGTGTGAGTGTGTGAATTATCAGGACATGCCCTCTGAAACTTTCCAGTGTCTCTGCCAGAGAACCAAAAAAAGAGAGGTCCAGATGTTGCAGGAGGAGGGTCAGTGGGCTTGGATGGGTGGGATTGGCTCTAATCAGATTATGTGAAGCTGAGACTGGATATGGGCACAGGTGGGAGTCAACTCTCCATGAATCTATGGGGTGAAAAGCTACAGAGAACTGGAACTAGAATGTTGTTACAGTAGTAAAAGTAGACGTATTAAAGGTGCAGTGTGGGATTTTTAGTGCCATCTAGTGGTGAAACTTAGGTGATCACAAAAAACAAATCTAATTGGAGTGCTTCAATATGTATTTTATTACTTGTGTAATTAACCTAACACATTAAGCAGAGTGTTTCTATAATAAGTAAATAAACGTGTTAAAGTCACGTCGCCATTACTTTTCCGGTGTAGTTAAGTTTGACATCATAAAACTCTGATGACAGCGAGCAGAAGGTAGAGGACAGACAACACCATGCTGACCCCATAATGTCTTCCACCAATCAGGAGAAGCTCCCTCACCGCACTGATTCATCAGAGCTGGAACTTGGTCTGAATGTTGAACTAAAACATATATCGTATGCTGTGGTGTTTCTTTAGATAACACCGCAGACAGCACTCGTGCTGCTGGTGCAGGGGCATGAAGTTAGCGCTTCACAGGGCTAAAAAAGGCGAACCCAACATACTCCAGCATTCCTTGGTGGGGGTCAAAGGCCTATAGACTACGCCACAACCAAACGAGCCAATACATAACTCAAAAGTTGAATACATCACAGATGCTGACCCAAGATGGATAGATTACTTTCTCAAATACCATTCACAGCTATGCTATTCTCAGAAATATTGATCAGACCCAGAACTGATAAAGTAGTGTCCCTCAACCGGGGAGTGTGTGCCTATTTAATACCAAAGTTCCCAGTGCAAAACCTGTACAAAAAGGGGTCTTCTTCTTTAAACTGTTGTAGCAGCTGTGTGCTCTTGTGCTGCATGTGATCATGTGATTGATCAGCCCTGTGTTGCTCTTGTGCTGCATGTGATCATGTGATTGATCAGCCCTGTGTTGCTCTTGGCTCAGGAAGAGCAGATCCCTCAGGCCTCCTCAGCCACGATGGTGAGGCTCTGCAGTGGGTATATAACACATTCAGGCCGGATATATTGCTGCTATGAAATATGGATGCAGGTCTTGTGTGAGCACATGCTTGTCTGTGCATTTGCATCTGCATGAAAGTCACCGCTGGCTCCGCCGCCATGGGCTTGGCAGCGCTCCAGCACGAGGAAAAAGGAGCAGCAGTGTCTCTTTACCTAACTTCTCTGTCCCAACACCCTCTCTCTCTCTCCACTCTGGGTTCTTCCCCCTCATCCTCTTCTTCTTCTTGCCAGTGTGTGTGTGTGTGTGTGTGTGTGTGTGTGTGTGTGTGTGTGTGTGGGGGGGGGGGGGGTGGGGGGGGGGGGGGGTCTGTGTGTCTATGTGTTTGCAGATGACGCACAGGGAGCCATGTGGTGTGTATCTTAGCTGAGCTCTAGAGTTAGTGCTGTGAGTGTGTGTGTGTGTGTGTGTGTGTGTGTGGGAGAGAGAGAGAGAGAGAGAGAGAGAGAGAGAGAGGAGAGGAGGATGTATCGCCCCCGAACAGTCGAAGTGAGGGATCTGAAACAGCCTAACGAGTTCTCAAATGAGGCAGTCGTCAGATGAGCAGCCAGTTTCATAGGAGGACAATTTGACCTGCTTTCTCCAGCGGATCTGAGAGAACACGGCTGTGAAGGGGAAGCTATAACTGCTACAGTCAAATCTAAAAATACTTACCAATAAAGTAAACTAATACTCCGCTCATTTCCAAAATGGTTGCAAGGTTAAAAAAAAAAGAAGGCAATTACACTTGAAGGTGGAGTCTGAACAATTTGGGTTAAATCATTCAAAAAAAGAGTTGACCGAGATAGAATTTATAATGAGTATGCTGATTCGTGTGTATAATCACTTGAATGCTGGAATCATTGTTTTGTTTCCCCTTGATTAAGCCTATTGTATTTACACTGGGAGTAGGGTCTCTACACACTGTTGATAGCAGAGAGAGCATTGAGATGCTTAGTGCAATTGGAGCACATACGTTGGGCCTTGACATCCACTATGCCAAAGGAATGCCATATATTTGTAGGCCAACCTGGAAGTTAACATTGGGCTTCATCTCACAGCAAAAAGTCAAATAGAACAAACACACATTCAGTTCAGCAAGATAATGTTCACAATCTGACCGATGGAAGTGGAAATGTGATCATTAAAAGTCAAAACTTTTGTCACAGTTGACCCTTCCTGCCACAGCAAAGGGTCCACCTCAGTACAATGTATGTCCCAAACAGGTTGAAGCTGAACACCCCTGCACCTCAACCCTCTCTCCTAAGCATGCAGGATATCTCACGATAGCCTGTGACGATCAATCAAACTCAAAAAGTGTTTCGATGGTCTGTTCTAGGCTAAAACATCCCAAACATGAACGCTACCAATATCAGCACACTACTCATCTCAGGCTGAGACTGTTGTGTAATAATAAGCTGACAAGACCTCCATCAAATGTACTTTTCTCCTTCTCCTCCCCTTTTAGTCAGTGACCCACATCCGACTCCAGACACCAGAATGTGTTGCTGGAGAGCCGAAGCTCAGTTTCCATTCATGCTTTGCCAGGCGGAAAAGGGATTTGAGGCCATATTTGGAGGGCATAGATTTGAATGGACTGTTTGTTTGTATGAATGTATTACAGAGTTTGTTAGTTTTGCATTGTCTGAGCTTACAGAGGGTTTACTGCCCTCACCCTCACCCTCCTCCTGGTTGAGCATACATTTTCCACATAGGCCCTGGGTAGCTAACTTAACTGTGAAGTTCCAGGCAGCTTGGCCATGTCTCTCTACAGTATCGAATGCTAGGCACAGTAAGGCCAATTTGGACTTGGTCACTAAGAAGGGAGGATGGGTGACAGCTGAGGGTGGGGTGGTTTTCACTCTACTAGGGACAAATGTTGAATCAGCCCGCATGGTTCTGGTTCCGGCTCCAGCTGCATGAGAACCTTGGTGCTTTCTCGCGAACCATCCTGTGTTCAAACCAGTTCAAAGGGATCCAAAGATCATTATTCCTCCTTCGGAAGGGAGCGCACGCATGTGTGCGATACAGAGAGCGGAAGAGAAATTATATAGAGATAGAAAATGACATAAATAACACAAGGCTTTTTAGTTTGTTGAACAAAAGAACAACATTTCAACCTGTTCTACAGGAAAGGTAACCTTAAATGAGATATGGCGCAATATAGAAAATTAAATTAAATAAGATTAACTTGATCCTTTGTGGCCCCCTCATAGAATGGTAGGAGAAATGCTGATATAACATGACGCCCAATGATGATGTCACGGTTCCCATGGGAGAACCACAATAATTCGATTCTGCTGAGAACCAACTTTTCAGGTTTCTAAGTGATTTTTTTCCAGGTCTGAACGTGTCGGCCAGTTCCAATTTGGTTTGGTAACCGGAACCATGCCGGTTCCTGCCAGTGTGAAAGCTTTAACAGTGCCATGCTTCACGCCCGTGTGATCAGCCTCTCATAAAAAACTGGACCCTTACACATATCCAGTTCATTCATGATTTTCTTTGTTTTATGACTTTATTTGACTGTTGGGGACCTTCAATGGGTTCAGCTGTTGATGTCCTTATTGAAAGGACAAACATTGACGATCAATGTCATATTTAGGACCTCTTATCCTGACGCAGGATACAGCATTGAATTTTTTGGAGAGATTTAGTTTTAGCGGATGGCTGTCAAGCTACTACATGTCAAAAGGTCGATGAGGAGATAACAAGGAAAGCTGTTAAAGATGACATGCTCATCACAAGTGTAGAGACACATGCTGAAGAAAGGCAAAGGTGATTTGAAAATCAGAAATGATAGAAATTCTGTGTCCACACAGCGCTGAGAAAATCTGATCTGAGTAACATCCACCGAAAATCTCCGATACGAGGCACTTCAGCCACAGGACTTGAACATAGCCTCTGTGGTGACTCTGGGTAATTTAATTGAATCTATTATTGACTTCATAAAGTTTGACTGATTTCAAACTTCCAAAGGAAAAACTTCGTTATCCGATTGGTGTTTCACAGCTTCTTGAGGCTTTGCATGGTTTACTCGAGAGGGAAATGATTTTGTCACTCTAGCATCTTATGCAATAATTGTTTTTCACTTGTTATTGTATTGGTTTTCACTTTGCCTCAGGACTGCAGCTGCAAATTTGCCAGATGTCTGAGACAAACATTCAACCGTGATGGTGGATGTGAGACGTTTGTGACATCTGGAGGGGCAGCAGTTCAGTTTGAAATGGAACTAGGGAATTTGAAAATCTTGAATCTTATTTAGTCTGTTGTCACAAAAAGGGTAACATGATTCAAGGATTTTCATCTCAGTTTCATACATCCGCCAGAAAATGTCACACAGAACAATAAAAGTAAAAATCAGACATGCAATATTCAAGGCCAGATAAGTACGTTTTTTCCCCTGCTAGAAGGTCAAGTTAATTAAATAAATTATTTTTCAATATAGCGCCAGATGACAACAGACCTTTGCCATTCCTATATAGACCATATTCTTTTATTAAACAAACGTTATGTATCTTATTTACATGTCAACATGTCATTTCTGTCTCTACATGGTCGCGGTTCTATTTTTCCTTCGCTCTGTTACACACACACGTACACATGCGCACTCGTTCACGTGAACACTCTCTCACCAGCGGACTGAGAGCGCGCGTCAGAAAGTAATAGTTCGGTTCTGATCATGACTGTTGTCATTTAAAGAAACACATGACTTCTACTAAGTGTTTGTGGGAGACCGTCTGCTACCCCCCCCCCCCCCCCCCCCCCCCCCCCCCCCCCCCCACACCACCCCCCCCCCAACACTGTGAACCTAGGGTAAACACTGCTATGGCTTATTATTTTTGTTAGCAAATAATGAGCTGAATAATGAGCTCATTAGGATCAAGTCCTCTATATGAAGGCCGCCTTGTTGCAACATGATTTTTTTTACTGTAGCCCAGAATGGATACATTAAACACTTTTCTAGCTTTAATGATAAATGAAGGCTCCCATAAAATCTCCTATATTCTAGGAAATGAACTGTAAGGTCAAAGGTATCAAGCTGCTATTTGCAACTTCTTAACCGTCGCTAAATACAGCACACTGTACCTTTAATACAAGGTTAAAATCTGTTCTATTGAATATATTAGTCAGGACTTATGTCTGCATATAATCGTGAAGCATGTATGAAATGTCCTAAACCAATAACTTTCAAGGGTAGAATACCAAGAAACAATCAATGTATCCCTATCAACCATCTTTGAAGAGCAACTAGCATTGTGTGCAGTATTTATCTTTAAATATATTTGACTTTTTTGTTGTTATGCGCTGTATGTTACTGGACAGCAGTAATTAGATAAGTGATTGCAAATGGTTAGCCTGATAATCTATGGTAATAAATAGTATGTAATGAAAACCAATAATCCTAAAGACTCAGCATTTCAAAAATGAATTGTATACATCCCAACAACAATGTAACCAGCAGTATATATTGTACACACCGAGTCCTACAACACCGTACTGGTTGATGAGGAACATCAGCAGCAGTGCATTGCAACATGATTAAGGAAAACAACATCTGTGATATTGTATCATGAGCCAGTGTGGATTACACTTAACAGTTTTATTTGGAATATTAAGACAATGAAGCATAAGCCAAGCACCAAGAGTGACAGCTACAAGTGTCGCACCATACGGCTCTTAAAAATGAACAAGTTATACTGGAAAACAACTTCTTTTTTTTTCATTGAATGGTGTAGTAGATACACAGAACAGACAGTAAGATGTGAACATGATTATGCCATTTACACGCTCCAAATCCTACCTGACAGCAGAAGGTAAGCAAAGAAAAGATTTAAAATAAAAGACAAAATGAAGCAAGGTAAAAGCAGAAGAAAATGGAACAGCAATATTTGTCTGACTGCGACTTGGTCAGCCTGTGGCAGTGGCTGCACCCCCTCAGTTTTTAAAAGTGGGGCTCTTGTGATGCGTCAGAACAGTGCTGCAGAGTGACAACCATTATTTCCCATCATTGTCAAGTCCTGTTGCCTCAGCACCCACATCCACACAGCAACCAATGTGCACATACAGCATTAAAGTGACACAGGATTGCAACCATTGTTACACTACACTCCATTGCATATTAGGGAGAAGTAATAATAAAAAATAATTCTTCCATAAATCTTTTCTGTTTGCATAAAGCACTGAACGCAGCTTTCTAGAATGTACACGGGAACCTGAAAACAAAAAAACCCTTGAAAATATCTGTGTGTGTTGTACCAAGGTGGGAGGGGGGAGAGGTTGGGATGTCCGGGGGGTGTTGCTGTTACTTGAGACACAAACCAGCCAGTCCCTCATACAAACCAGACCAAGAGTTGTTTTTTTTTTTTCTTGCCACAAATGAAGATCTCCGAGTGCAGCTACATAGTGTCATACTAATGACAATATAGGTTCGTGTCATATTTTCTTAATAACATAGAATATACACAAACACCCACCTTTGTAGTCCCTATTTTGAGAGGGAGGGTCACACAGAATAGTGCTGGCTAAATGTGGTCCATACACAACCCTGACCTAGAGTGGGGTGGTGGGAGGGAGAGAGGGTGTGTGTGGGTGTCTGTGTGTAGTGCAGATGTTAGAGGAAGTGCCGTGTCAAGTGCCAGACAGCAAATGCACCACAGAAGAAGAAAAATGTATTTTATCCGGTTTCTATTACATACTTATTCATCATACATACATGTTTTACTCTTTTTTTGTCTACTAAAATCTATGGGTTATATGGCAAACATGTGCTACGCTTAATGTCTTTTATTTCCCATGGGGAAAACTGGGTTGAGAGGGTCCTGGGACTCTCCTTCACAACGGGGCCTGCCTGAGAATAAGAGAGTGAGAGGGGGGGGTGAAGGGGATACGGGCAGAGAGACATCGTTCATTGGAGTCACCGCCGTCACCCCTCACGGTCAACTCCACGCTCCCCTCCACAACAACCCTCTGTCCATACTTTAACATGCTACCGCGTAACACACGCATGCACGTAGTGGAGAACATCCATGGATGCAGCTTACAGCACTTTTAATTCCATGAAATATTTCAGGACATTTGCTCTTATTATAACACTTGCACAAGTCTCACCATCTTGAGTTAAAACATACAGTAAGTATTAGGACAGTGGGATGTTTTCAGTTGTTGCTGTCTGTATGCAGCGTACTGGTCATGAAACAATGACAGTGATGTTAAAGTGCTAACTCCCATTTTCTTCCTGTCACATTTCACAGTTTTCATATCCATATTGGGTAAACACGGGGAAAAATGCTTTTAGTGACTATTTCAAGTTAAATAGGGTGGAAACAGGCAGTCCCTGTCTGGCGAAGTCTCAGAGGCCGTTTCCCTTGCAGATAACCAAACTTTAGCCAACAAGCTCCAAAAACTAAGTCAAACATTGTCTGACCGTGTGCAGCCGTTTTCAGACATGTCTTCCAGAAAATGACTGCACAATAGGGTGTAGGATATTCTTTAGAATATGCCTTTGATATACGGACAATGAAACAGGAGACTCTCTGCGAGAAGGCGCTCACAACTTGAATAGCATTCAGGTAAGAGGAGGTGGAGGTTTTTTTTGCAGCACACCCATGTCTTCTCTGATTACTACAAACTCTCCACATCTTCATCTGTGCCTCTATCTCTTCGTTTTACAATATTTGTGTTCGTTCTATTTTTTAGTTCTGCTCAAGTATAATGCAGAGTGACACCATCTCCCCATTCTTTCACAATAAATCCTCTGGAGCGTCTGCTCTATTCCCACATGGGGTCTTTCGGACATTATCCTGAGTTTTCATCAGGGGGTTAAGGTTGAGGCACACCAAAGACAGTTCAGAGCATTTTTATTCTCTCATTTAATATTTTCCATAATTAAGTGCATGTCTGAATGCAGCTATGGTCTTTGGTAGTTAAGATATTCAACCAAACATAAAGTCTGGGACAAATCAGACCATGTTCACCCACTATGGACACAATTAAAGCGGCAAAGTTGTCACAAAGCCGGACTGTCATTATCAAATTAAATATGATGGAGTGAAGAGCCAAAACAACAACAAAAACATGTCACTGTCTAAACACTTGAAGACTGCACTGCAGAACACAATTACACAATTAAAGTGCTATTTACTTCAACAGATCTCTTGCTCTCTGTAAGCACACAACAAGAAGTCAGAGCTCTCAGTCACCCAGCTCCATCTCTGCTCCTATTGCTCCTCAACGTTCACTTGAGCCTTACACTGTCCCAAACATTGAAAGAAGAGAGTAGAGGACAGGACAAGACAAAAAGGCTTTCAGTTCCCTCGAAACCAAAGTCAGCTCTACAGAGTGATGTATAGGATGTGGCATGGTGGAGAGAGAACAGACAGACCACCTACTATATAATGAACAGATTCCACAGAATTCCTACTGTACTAAAGCTAAACCTTGGGAGTGAGAACAGAAACACTTCTGACGCATGTATAGATGTAGAATAGAAGAAGTTTGAAAATGACAATTCTTTACCTATAGTCAACTTCTCTCCAAACTGAAATTCTAGGTGGAATAGGCCTAGAAAAGGGTTTTTTTGGTCCCTCACTCTGTGATGGCTGATGAAGTCTGTGAGGAGACCTAATGTCAGCTCACGAGTTTGAGAACTCTCTTGATACATGTGTGCAAAGATCTGTTTGCTTTATCTAGAGATTTATTGTTTGCTGTATACAATTGTTAACTGTCAAAGATACTTCAACAAAAATACTGAAGTAAAAATATATCAGTTTTAGAATTTTAATACGTTTAAACTTTTCTTAGTGGGTTGTTGATTACACTGATGGGAAATTACTTTTAGCAATCAGAGTCAGACCTCAGTTTCAGCTGCAATACTTCCTGTAATGCAAAAAACGTTTTTTCTACTTAAATCGGTGCCCATACAGAATACTGCAGCCAATTCTGTTTCAGGAGGAAAGATATCAACTGACCCCCCACAATGCTGGCAACATACACCAATAACCAGGCAGCGTGAGCCCTGCCATAGGAAAATGTATCTAGTGAGTAAAATACCAAAACGCTTTCTGATGCTAAAGGGGCAGGACTGAAGAAACGATATCTATCCTGCATCTGTTTTTTACCTTCTAGTATCTATGGGTGGAACTTCATAGTTAAAAGGCCCTCGATGTACAAGGGAAATTCACCATATAGCCCATGTTCAATACCTGTCACTCTGAATCTGTTTCCTGTGAGTTACCTTCATGCCAATAAACACTCTTTACCACTACTGATCAGCGTTATTCTGTGGACACCACTGAAAGCAGTAATTTCACAAAAACTGCGGCTGATAGGAGTAGGACAGGCTGAGAGAAGCTGAATTATTCCAATCAAAATGATTACAGTATAGAATTAACCCTTAAATCCTCCCATAAGCTAGTCAAGTTGCACCCAGACAAATGAAGACCAGACAAAAATGAGTATCAATCACTGATTTATGCTACAATAAGGCTGGAATTGGACCCTCTTACAATATAATACTACCTACCTACCTACATAACACATAAACCAAAGGTGGTCACTAATGCATGCATCTGAGAGTGAGATGTAACTAATGTAAAAGTTATTTCAACCTGTTAGATCTAAAATGCTGAAGCACAGCTAGATTTTAATGTCTGTTGCACAAACTTTACCAAGCATCAGAGGTGAGTGAGCTCTGAGCTCCTGCAACTCTTCATTGTTCTTCTCATTAGTGTCATTTGAAATTGTCATCCACTCCAGGTTTGGGCCACAAAGCAACCAATTACAGAACAAGTGGCATTCTAGTAAAGGCACATAGGTTGCTCTTGTTCTCTGTTCTTGCTAAGAGTACAACAGAAATGACCAGCACCATATATGCTCCAAAGCCACACAAACTCATTTGGATTACATAACTAAACCTCCCATGTTGACCTCCTGAGAGTTGAATGCGGCCTGCACTCAACACCATGACTGAAAATGCAACATGGCAGAGAGGTTTGTTCGGGCTGAGACCTCATTGTAAAAAGTTGTGAAGTGAGGGGGACTCTCACTCCCAAAAGAAGCCTACATGGCCACTTCCCTTTTGGAGACCCATAAAAGCTGCTCAACATTTTCAATTTTTCTCATAAAATATGAATTTAGAAGGGAAACAGTGCAGCAACATGATAATGAAGGTTTTAGTTTACCTGGTCAGTAAGCAGAATCTTAAATGAAACCGTTTAAATCTTACATGATCTGCCCTCTCAATTTTTGTTATGTTAAACTATGGGGATTCATATGAAGGTATCTTAGCGATGTTTGAAGGGTCACAGGCATTTTGAGTTTTCATTGATTGTCCGAAAAACGGATAACACAACCTAACTACTCAAGATCACAAGTTCATAACATTAGCTGTATGACGGTTACAGGTGTAAGGTTAAAACAAAGGAACGCCAACTGACTTGACACACAGGGTCAAAGCCCTGTAAAGCCAGGTGGCACAAAAAGGAACAGATTTAAGACAGCAGGTGTAAAACTAAACCATATGAAGCTTTAACACAATTCCAAAAAGACAACAGACTGCCAGAATGGTACCCAAGGAGCTAAATATCATACAGGATGTGAGCTGGGTGATGATGAGCTGGGACGGGATGGACATGTACACAGAAGGTTGAAGAGCCTGTGGCCAGGGAGGAACTTACAGCCTGCTTTAACATCTGTAACAAGATTTGTCAAAGATTTCCACACAATTTGCCTGCCCACTTTAGAAAAGAAATTCTGCACAAAAGGGGAAAAAGGTTAAGTGCTGTCAAGAAATAGGACCGAGTCACTTAGTATTCATCTTTCACCACTACTGCTTAAGAAGAAGCTAGTGTTTCAAATGACAAATCTATTATCATTAGAAAGCACTAAATTTCCCTGATGTGTGAACCTGAACTCTGTGGGCCCAGGAAGAATCTGTTCCTGTCACTGGCTTAGCTGATCCTCATGCGTGCAAAGAGATGGCAAAGAATGTGCCATATGAAGCTTTGTCCATAAGACAAGCACTGACTGCAATATACCAATAACACCTCCAGATGTCCGCACAACCAACAAACACCTTAAACCCTCTTGCTCCACTAGGTGCCTTGAGAAGCTACAGACATAGAATAGGAAAATAATTAAGAAAGCAGTGAGCAGTACAATGTAGCCATGTGGGGCTTTAAAGCAATTTGGGATGAACATTGGAGGCATGCAGGCAGGTCTACAGGGTGATGTGGGATCAGGCAGACACTTAACACAAGCTGGGAAAAAAGACACAAGTAACTGATATTTGTGCCTTTCCTCCCTGTCAAAACAACCTGTTTAACACAAACACATGTGCTTGACAGACAGCATTATCCTGAATATAATCATATGTACTTTCTGTGATGTAAGTAATAACTAAAACAAAGATTAGAATGAATCTTGTATAGCTTGTTACATTTAAATTCCATCCCCCACCAGAAAAAAGAGCCATATCAATATAGCTTCTAACTGACTAATGAGGAATTTCTCAAGTTCTGTGATCCTCCTGCAGTGTGAGTGCAGGAAATGAAGAAGCCCACCCTATTTGACTTTGAGTGGCGGTTCCCTCTCCAACCAACGTACTCGTACTTTCTGTTTATAGTGATACTCCTTGAGGAAGTCCTGCAGCGCAGGGGGCAGCAGCAAAGAGCCTATACCATCGTACGTGGTCCAACGGCAGATGGCCGCTCGTGCCAAGTGCTGCAGGCCAAATGGGAAGGTTCGATGGAGAGGTGCTGTAAGCAGCGGTTCAAAAAACATGCAGGCGCTGGGGTCCTTGTAGTGCTCCAGCAGTCCTGTGACGGTGGAAGAGTGGAATACACAAGGGTCATGGGCATCAAAGCTGAAGTTGTGGTTCCATTGCTCGATCCGGGCGTGCAGTGAGCGGTTATAACGGCGGAAGCTAACAGAGAAGAGGTAGTCCTCTTGGGCTGAGTCACGCAACAGGAAGGTCCCCTCTGGCCGTCCATCAAGCAAAGCCTCAGCCTCATAGCGGTCCATCACACCCCAGTAACAGGGTAAAGCTGTGATCTGTAGTAGGTCTGGAACCAGACAGTGGATGTAGTCTATCTGGGTGTGAACCTTCCAGGGTCCAAGTTGCTGCTTACTCGGGTGACCATCCCCAGAGGCATGCCTATGCTTTGGCCTCCTGGCCTGCAGACAGAGGGTGGTGGAATCCTCCTCAGAATCACAATCCTGGCCTGATGCTGTCGCCCCTAAAACTGACCCACAGGCCACTGATGATCCAGCAGCCAGGGAGCTGCCGGTCCCTGAGGCTCGGGCATCCCCAGAGGCCTCTCCCATGCCAGGAGCCATCTTTGGTCCCAGTTTGTAGAGAGAGGAGCCCGACACTGAGGCCTCCAGGGTGTGGATCTGAGCATTTGGTGGTGGATCCACACCTTCTTCAATGCTAAGACGGCGGCGCTCACGTAGACGTTCTTCTTCATCCTCAGGAGAGGGGTGGGTCGGGTCAAAGGCATCAAGCAGGGCAGTAGAGGAATGTGGACTGACCGGTGCTGTGTGTTGCTTGATCAGGTGCCACTTGTGAGCAAGGTCTGAGCCTGGTGGGAAGGGACATGTCTCAAGCATGAGCTCTGTAAGGTGAATCTTGCGTTTGGAGGTAACAGCATTCTTTGATGAACGTGAGCATCTACGAGCAGGCAGGGGTAAGCAAAGTCCAACTGTATCACTTAGCCTTTGTCGCAAAGACCGTGCATTCAGACTGCGTCCTCCAGATACAGAGTCGCTCATCTCCTGGATGGAGCTGACTCCATAACGCCTGTCCCTTCGGTTCCCGCTACCCCTTAAACGACCCGACCGCCTATCTGCTTCCAGAGAGCTTTGGGTTTTGTTGGAACATGAATGTTTTTTCTTTCCTCCCCAAGGAGCATGACGAGAATAAGAGTCTCTTCTTGCTAGGGGAACACCCCCTGACCACGCTCGCACGTCCTCGGTTTCCTTGTCAACACTGATCTCGACAATCTGAGGGATATCCGACACACAGTTGTGATGGCGGCGTCCTGCTGTTACCATTGGCACTGGTAGAAGGCTCCTTGATGGGCTGGTGCCTCTTGTGGCATGTGCATCATCTGAGCTGTCTCCCTGCCCAAGATCCACCACACAGTGGACAGAATCTGGCTCAACCCGGGTTTCACTGGGCCCTGAACTATTGTGGAACAGTGTCTGGCATTTGTTCTTCAGGTTGCTCCACATGTTGCCCAATTTCTTCATCAACAGGAGCCTCGGAGACCTGCAGGTGACAAGAGAGGACACTGAAGTCCAAGTCACAGAGAGAGAAATCTTGCAAAAGCAACGGCATCTACATTTAATACTGAGGTACAAGCTATAAAAAGAATGTCCTACTTTTGAATTCCCAAGAGTACAGTGTATCTATTAATTAGACATGGTGTGAGTATAAATGGGCCAAAATGTCTGGGAGGTGGGTGAGCTTGAGAAGTTGGAGCAGCAGGGTTTGGAGTTGCCAGGCAGACGTGCAGGCACACAAGGCCACATCTATAAATGAACGCAGGATCTGCTCACAGCTGATCTGCTGGTATGTACTGTATTACAGAGCCAGTCCAGACCTGACCAAAAACTTTCCCTGTAACAGCACATGGACAGTGCACAGGCACATTTATCATTGAACTTGAATTTGACAGAGATTATTAAGAGGTAGCACCAATTTCTTTCATATTTATCGGTGAGCAAAGTCACCACAAGTATTTGCTAAACATTGAACCTCAAAGGATTCAGAAATTCTGGATTTGCCTCCCTATTTCCGACATTTCTTCAAGACTTCTGGAATTCATTAGGCTACACATTTGAGTGCTGCCGCAAAATCTAAATCATAACCTCAAAAAGCCTAATTGATAGGAATAAAATAAAAAAGACTGAATGACAGGGTACCATCAACTTTGGAAAAGGTAGATTTAGGTGTTTCTTTAGAATAGAATTTAGGGCCAGTTTTACACTGACCATAAAACAATCAAATTATTTTTCCAAGTTGCACCACTTTGTTTTTACATTGGCTCAGAATGGACAAACGTCTCATTTTAAATGATAAATGAAAGCAACATAGTTTATCTTTAATATATGTAACTTTGCCATATCTCAAATACTTTACCTTAAAAGCAAATAACAATGTTGAGATGGTCATGACAGAAATATTTCTTACATAATCTAATTCCCACATCTAAAAAGAATTTTCAAACTTTGAAGATATTTTAAAACAATTATAAGGCCTTCTTTTTAAACACACTCAAACCTTCTTACTTCTCCTCTTCATTGGTCAGCTAAATTAGTCTGCTTTAGAGGCAAAAGCAACTGTCTACCTAACCTAGCATCATGCTGACCTTCATGTAGGCTTTGCCTTCAGTTACTGATGAAGACATAATGAATTTTCTGTTGTCTGTGACAGACAGGGGTGGTGTGTTGCACAGAAAACTTGGCTGGTCTTCAGCTCATAACGGGTTAAAAGGGGACCTATTGTGGTTTTCCTCACTTCCAGCGTTAATCACACTGTTATGGTGTAGAAGTATCACAAATAAGATGGTCGAAACCGTATAAAATGACCTAAACACATGTTTGAGTAATTTAACAAAAACGGTGGCAGCTTCAGCAGGAGCAGCAAAACCTGTGGTTTGCAACACAAGAAACTTAGTGACATCATTAATGTAGGTGGGTGTGTGTGTCTGCACTAGAGGATGTCAAATCAAACAGCGGCACTCTCCAACCTAACTATGCAGCTCGAAAGGGCACGTGATCTCGCAATGCATTGTGGGCCGCCAGCGCCATTATTGTAGTTTGTTGTCAAAGCTGAGTTAGACACAGTGCTGCAGAGACAGAGGGACAAACACGGGGATGAATGGACCGTACAAAACATAAACGCGCTGGGACCATACCAGGACAAGCTGAACCCTGTTCTGAAGGCTCGGTATCTCCAAAAAATTAGTCAAATCAGTGGAATTGATCCATAAGAGCACAGCGACTGGACAAGAGATTTAAATGACCTGAGCTGAGCTTGTCCTCCATATCGTCAATGGAGTTATTATACCGGCGAAGAATTAATTCTTTAAGGGCTCATGGACTAACAAACTTTGGGTTGGTGCAAGACCTCCGAATGTTCTGTGTTAAAGAGAAGACCATCATCATTTCCGAGGTAAACAACACACTTTTACCTCACTGTGTCCTGGTGCTGCTTGTTTGTTAGCTTTCGACTAACATATGTTGGTGTTTGCTGGACACATTAGTTTCAAACAAACTATATTTTAAGCCTGGAATCCACTCAGAGAACTCCACTCCAACCGTGTCGGATAAACATGTTCGCTGTGTTAATGAGTTTGGAGCGCGCGACTCCGGTAAAGACAGAAACATAATCACAGATTCGGACTTCTCGGATCAATACCTCTGCAAAGGAAGGTTGTAAAGTACAGTTGATGGCTCGTTAAACTCCCTGTAACGTAGCGGACACGCTCCAATTGTGGTTTTGATCCAATAACCAGTTTCCCGTGTTCAGGAAACAACACTGTTCCTAATGCGCTGCATCCGTTAGCCTAATGGCTAGCTCAGGCTAACATGTCATAGCACAGTGGGACTTTGAACCAAACGGTCAAATATCTCTATCAGTAATCATTTCAGTGTGATTGTACGCTTCAAAGGCCATTCCGGCTCCAACATATACGGATGTACTCTTATGTTCACGTTTTAAACTCTGTGACTTCTCCTTGCATTGTTTATGTTTGGCAGTGCTGGCTGCCGGCTCTGCTTGTTTAGAAGGCGGGACTAGCCTACATTTTCAGTCAATCTGGGATCACCTAATGATCAGCCTATCAGGAGATAGTGACGTTCTCAGGAGGGTGGGGGGAGAGGCAAAACTCCGCATTTCACCCTCATAAGGAATACCTGACTTTAAAAGGGCTCATTTACAAAAACAAAAGCGTTTCTGAGACTATAAACACCGTTTATCATCATAATAGAGAATAAAGACCAAATAGAGAGCCCCTTAAATGTATTTGCTGAGGACAATTCTAAAGCAGTTAGTAACAGACTCATGACATCTCTCCAGTTGTCTGACTGACTTGTTTTGGACTAAGAAAAGACAAAAATGACTCTCTTCTTTACATTTGATATTTCTGGCGAATAAGTCTGTATTTTATTAGTTGCTGAGAAGGTCTTATTTAAACCACTAAACACAGTGACTCATCAAAATAAACACAATATGTACAGACATCAGGGAGAGTGTTCGCTGACATAGATACATAAAATACATACAACTCTAATACTGGCACTGAGTTTACTGATAAGATACCAAGAACAGTAGATGATTGTGTTTTCAGAGTGCTGTCAGCAGCCAGACAAAAGTTTCACAAAGTTTCACATCACCCTGCAAGTGTTTGTACAGGTACAAACATTTTCCATCAAATAACTTTTTCTACATCAGGATCTTGACGTGGACACGTTCCTGTGAACACTTTTCGTCCATACGCAAGCTTTATCCATGAGGCCTCTGGTCCATCAGACGTCTCTTTTTAAAAAGTACAATGTGAAGCATTGAATCTATTTTTTCCTTGAAATCATTTGATTTCTTGATGGTACGATTGCTGTATGAATCAATTTTCAAATAACTCTCCGCCGCCGAGACAACCCTGAAATCATTTTAATCCCATCTTTTATGATTGGTGTTTGTATGGGGCATTTTTACGCCTCTAATGTTGTAACAGATCATAAGTGGAATGTTTGCCAACTACAACTCAACAAAAATGAAATGGTTATATTAAGTGCAACAAGCAAGAAGAGATGTCCTCCGCACAGGTGCTCTGCATCATGCCAATAGGGTGACAAATTAACACAGGTAATTTGTGTCCACATTGTGACAAGTCTAAACTGTGTGACAACTAATTTCCTGACATTAGTTTTCAAGCAACAAAGCAAGTCACCTTTATGCTAAGACCCGCTTCTCATGTAAATATACATTAATGGGCTTATTTTATTTACATGATTATAAATTGATGAAAATGTCAGTATGTAATTGTTTTGTAATAGTTTTAAAAGAAACGAAGGTGACCGAAATATTACACACTGCACCTTCAAATCAAATTGTTAAAAATAATAAACTGTCTGTTTCTTAATCAGATCAATTCAAAATAGAACAGATTAATTCATTATCAAAATAGTTGCTAGTTGCAAATATATTCTAAATTACAATAACAATGTTAAAAATACATAGATGGTAGTTGATTATATATTATACAAATGATGACTTGTGTAAAAAAATGTTTTGATGTCATAATGAGTTGGTCACCAATACCATACCGAGTCTGTTTACATGACACTCAAAACTCTGGTCATTATCCAATTATTTGAGTTTACTGATTATTCAAGTGCTCATGTAAACAGCATACTCCAATCTCCTTAATTCCTAAGTATGAGAAATACTTGAGTAACAGGGCTGGATTTCTCCCTGATACTCTGATCCCTGATCTCTGCGTGCATGTATACAGGGATATCAGATTTCAACCGTGTTTTTACATCTGCACATGCGGAGAGTCACAACGTGAGCGGAAGACGGACTAAATACTACACACATGGCGTGCTGCAGCGGAGACGGACAGTCAACAAAGAGTCACTTCTAAAGAGTTGGTGTGGACATTGCAGTGTCTTGGTTCAGGTGCTGCACATTAACCGAGAGCCTGTCCTTCAGGACCGGAACGAGGACCGGAGCTCTCTGTGCACTACGCCGTTAAGATGGCTCCGCACTCTGCAGAAGCAGTGGAACAGGACTTGAACGAAAATGAAACCGAAACCTAACTCTAACCCTGACGAGATGGGAGGAGAGTTCATTCAAACATATAAAATAATCAACCAATGTTTATTAATACACCACAGCACAAGACACGACCGGATGTTTTGAAAACGACAGAAAGTTTGAGTCTTACGTCATTACGTACGGAAGTCCTCTGATAGAAATCTGATAACTGAAGGGGCTCATGTAAACCGGGGTTTTTACATGATCTGATTACTGCAGTGCATGTAAACCCAGATATCTGATTATTACAGTTACCTGATTACTCCCAGTTATCTGATTTCTACTGTCATGTAAATGGTTTCCCTGGTAATTTTAGTAAATCCTTATACAAGCCTTATACTCAGCCACACAACCAAAAGGTTAAATCATAGAAAATGGTTCAAAATCAACTTTAGATATAGTACATTTTGGTGCAGTGTGTAAGATTTCATTCATTATTGTCACTTCTATTGGTAGAAAAATATATTACAAAACGATTACATACCAACATTCATGATTACTTAAAAGTATTTTTGTTTTTATTTCCCTCAAATGATCCCATCAATGCAGGAATCTCCCTAGAGAATGGGATAAGGGCGCTTCGCCATTGTACCACAGTCTTAGCGCCATGGTACCAATCCTCCCCGCGTACACAGAGACACGCGAGCGTTTAGCGCACACAGAGACAGACGCTCTGTTATGCAGTGGATCCGTGCGCACCCACCCCCATCCGCGCACACACATATATCGCACAAGATCACAACAGACGTCATTGAAGGTTACATTACCTATTGAGTCGGTCTCTAACTTGTTCTTTTATTCAATCAACTATAAAACACACACACACTCACACACACACACACTAATGTGAACGCTCCCCCACTCGTCGGAAAAAAGGGTTCCGTTCTGATGATGACTTGTCATTCTAAGAAACACATGGCTTCATGATTCCTGTGTTTTTGTCGGTGTCCGTCTGCCTCCTCTGCTCCCTCTGCTCGTGACCCCTCTATGCACGCGTGCTCACGCGCGGCCCCCAAAGCTGTAAACCGAGGGGAAACACTGCAGAGACATAAGCTGTTATGCAGCGCCCCGATACGTGCCCCCCGTCAACAAATGCCATCCTACTCCAAATGTCTGGGGAGAGCCCTGCAATGAGGCTAAGCGTTATATCAGCAACAAATTAGATACTGGACATGTTTTATCGCTTAGTTTGCTAATTGCTTACAAGTGCAGTGTGTAAGATTTTGGCCATTTTTGTCACTTCCAAAAATATTACAAAACAATTACATACTGACATTTTCATGAATTTATAATCACGTAAATGTTTTCTTGTTTTTCACATTACCCCTAAATGAGCATATTAAACATGCAGAGGTGAAGTTGCATGTTGTATCCATCACCTCACTCTTCTGAGCATGCAGGAGAACCTATGGTAGACTTAAGTTGTCATTAAAACTCAAGAACTGCATACAGAGGACCTGCTCCTCATGAAAATAAACAGTACGATAATGGGCTCATTTGAGGGAAAAGTAAAAGAAAATAAACATTTAGGTTAAAATGTCGGTCTGTTAATAATTTTAGAAGTGACAAAAATGACCAAAATCGTACACTCTGCACCTTTAATCCATCGATACCTGAGGAGCAGGATTCTCTCTATGGAGTCCGCCATGTTTTACAGTAGTAAAAGTGGACATACTAAACACTTAGACATGATGCCAACTCCTCAGCCTCAGATTCTTTATTTTGTAGATAACTGAGAACTCTCAGCTGGACTGGACTAACCACTGACTTAGAATAAACACGATATTTCACATTCATCAATATCCTCTCACTTCCATTCACACACGCAAATATGCATAGTGGAATATCCAAACTGTCCTACTCTCCTAACTCTCCAAACTATTAAAGGTGCAGTGTGTAAGATTTCGGTCATTTTTGTCACCTCTAGAAATATTACAAAACAGTTACATACTGACATTTACATGAAATTATAATCACCTGAATGTTTTTTTTTCTTTAACTTTGAATAAGCCCATTAATGTATATGTACATGAGGAGCGGGTCCTCTCTACGGGGGCTGCCATGTATTACAGACACCCAGAATGGATGTACTAAATATCTTTTGAGTTTTAATGACAACTGAAGTTGACCATAGGTTCTCCTGCATGCTCAGACGGGTGAGGGTGAGGTGATGAATACAAAATGCAACTTCACTGCTAGATGCCTCCAAATCTTACACACTGCACCTTTAAAAATACACTAACAATTAGAAGTTCCAGAAACCAGTAGAGATGCCTTCTACTCAACCCTTGGCATAATTTAACAATAATTATTAGTGTATAATATTAAGATTAAGTATAATATTAGAATATTAAATCAAAAGACTTAAAGGGACCTATTGTGTCCATTTAAGGGGCTCTCTATTTGTTCTTTAGCCTCTATTATGATGATAAAGGGTATTTATAGTCTCAGAAACGCTTCTGTATTTTTAAATGAGCCCTTTTCAAAGTCAGGCATTCCATATGAGAATCAAACGGGGGGTTTTGACTCTCCCCTCACCCTCCTGAAACGTCACTATCTCCTGATTGGTTGGTCGGTAGGCGATCCCAGATTGGCTGAAAATGTAGGCTTGTCCCGCGTTCTAAGCAGGCACGTTTCACACTCACAAGCGGCTCTGAGCCGGCAGCCCGCACTGCCAAACATAAACAATGCAAGGAGAAGTAACCGAGTTCAAAACGTGAACATAAGAGTACGTCCATACATGTTGGAGCTGAATGGCCTTTGAAGTGTAGAATCACACTGAAATGATCACAGATAGTGATGTTAGACCGCTTAGTTCAAAGTCCCACTGTGCTATGACATGTTAGCCTGAGCTAGCCATGAGGCTAACGGATACATTGGGAAAAGTGTTGTTACCTGAACACGGGAAACTGGTTATTGGATCAAAACTACATTTAGAGCTGGTCCGCTACGTTACAGGGAGTCTAACGAACCATCAACTGTACTTTACATCCTTCCTTTTGGAGGTATTGAACAGAGAAGTGCAAATCAGTGATTCTGTTTCTGTCTTAAACGAAGTGGCCATGAGGCTAAAGGATCCAGCACATTAGGAACAGTGTTGTTACCTGAACATGGGAAACTGGTTATTGGATCAAACCTTCGGTTGGCGCTTGTCCATTATGTCACGGGGAGTCTAACGAGCCATCAACTGAACTTTACAACCTTCCTTTGCAGAGGTATTGAACCGAGAAGTCCAAATCTGTTTTTGTGTGTTTCG